>JAGTTH010002714.1:0-97098 GCA_022606485.1 Agraylea sexmaculata | reverse complement strand
TTTTTAGAAAGGGTTTTTTTTATACACAACAACTTGTATAATTGTCTGTTGGTGATTACTAGTTACACAGGTCACCGACTTAATAATCAGTATTTACTTTACAATACAGGAAAATTAGAGTAAACCTGGAATGAGACGATCGATCGGGATTTTATTATTATTATTCCCGATCTCCCAGTCGTAATAACGGATCAAATCAATTTAAAAATTCTTGACTTGAGTGGGATTTGAACCCATGATTACAGTATTTGTAGCCACGCTTCTTATCCCCTGAGCTATTACGCTGGTTAATTATTATTGTAATAATTATTGCTTATTGTAATAAATTTAATGTCACTTTATAAGCCATCGATTTTTTTATATATAAAAAATTCTTAATATTGAAAGAGTGGATATGATTGGTAATTAGACTCACCTGAATGATGTTTTGTATCCTTTATTAGTATCACAGAGAACCAACTAACTACAAGCACAGTATGGTGTCCGTATGAAGAGACTTCTCCACGTGTACTGGACCCATTGATTGACTTCACCTCTCACTTATACTATCCCCGCCATCACTATTTATCATACAACCTTATCATACTTGAGGACAATGACCTCCTTCTTAAATTATCATCGATACTTGATTTTAAGTACCCATATGTCGCATTGGGCTGTCCACTATTGCACAATGTCGTCCTGATTCTTACACATACTGCAATAATCATCACTTCCAATCGTGGGTTTTCCTCCTACACAATTACTAATCGCATGTTTTTTTCAGTAGACAATTTACACAAAATAAAAGGAGAGAGTTTCAATATTCATTAAACATTTACTTAAGCCTTTCGTGCCCAGTGGGAATACGTATTCCCACTAATGTTTTGCCGTAATAAACCCACTGGAAATAACTTTTTACCACTGCTATCTAGTATCGAGTATTGGCTAATCGTTAAAACAGGAATCTGTTTTACTAGTCACAATTTGACTATACAGTTAATTATCAAACGTGAGTTGTTGTTTCATTGTTTGTCTCAATAAGGATTTTAACGGTTGATCTTAGTTCCAGAGACATTATTTTACACATGAATATAAAATACGTGCTGATAGTGTTTTATTTTAAAAGTAAGTCATATTTCATAAATCAATTTATAAACCACGTTTCATTTCTTTGAAGATGTCTAGGATTTTATTAATCCCGGACTGATAGATGTCTAAAAATTACTTACTATTTATCTAATAATTGTGATTTGACTAACACATATGAAAGATGTGTAGAGTGTTTTAAATATATATATATATATATATATATATATATATATATATATATACTCTATATATATATATATATATATATATATATATATATATATTTAAAACACAAAATTATTTCAAACCTAATTTTACTACCGATGGACTGAAAGGATATATTATCACTAGGGTAATTTTAATTAAAATTTTCAATTTCTTAATATTTTTTGATGTTCTGCTGTGTGCTTTCATAGTACGGTGATAAGTTGTTTATTTTTACGTTTACGGCGACGTACGCCTAGGAAACCCAAGCGTAACCATAATAATCAAACGAATCGCTAACAAGTTAAATTCATACAAAGATTTATTGACTTTTTTTCAGATTAAAACCTATCCATAAATATTAAAAAATGTGCATAATTATTTAAAAAAAACATTTGCAAAATATCAAATCAAGTAAAAAAAATATTTTAATGATTATTACGACTGGGAGATCGTGAATAATATTTACAAAACCATACAGATTGTATTTACATTACAGGTTTTTTTACAGGTTTACTCTGTTTTCTTGGATTGTACGGTGAATACTAAGTAATATTGTCGAGCAGAGCCGCCCTGACAGTGAACTGTGTAAATAGTAATAATTAAATATCATCGACATGTATACATTTTTTATTATATCGAAGGATTCCCCTGAAACGATTTTTTAAATTTGCTTTCCCCTTAATTATTATCTAACTACAGTGAAGACAAAGCGTTATTTACAACATAAATTTAAACCAACCTCTCAAATTAATTCCGCTAAATCTAAAAATGTTTCAGTATTAAGTAATTGGTTCTTTACCAATCAAACCATTAATTCTTCGACCTTATTAATATTCACTTTACATCCCAGGAGTACAGAGTAAATCTGCATCACTCGATTGATCTACATTGTATTTAATAAACCTCACAATCCGGGGAATTGATAAAATATTTTTTTTATTCATGCTTGACTCACAAAAAAATACTTTTTATAATGCAGCAATTCGTTACCTCACTTTATTATGAATATGTATGTATTGATAGTAAGCAAGACCTTAATTTGAATTTATAATTATTTACACACAAAGGGAGAGTGTTGAAATTATTCAATTTCAAAATCTCGCTATTCTGAAATAATAAAAATGTACGTCCACTCATAATAATACATAATATGTATAAGAGTGAAATAAGTTTATGAATGATTTTTACCGCTTGATATGTGACGGCTGTTGTAACGATTTCTTCAAATAATAGTTAAATTATCAAATATAATAAATTGTGCAAGAGATTAGCAGCGAAAATAAAAGTGATGGTTAGCGATTCATCGATGTTGAATAAGTGATTTCACTAATTTGAAATTCCCAATACGTTTGCTATAAGATGTTGCAATGGAACTTGGACGCAATGGAATGACGACTTTTACTGCCGTACTGAATTGCAATCTTTGCAATCATCGCCTAATTAATTATCAATAAAGTGTCTAAGATCAATATTTATTTTATATTTAATATCCTTCCGTGTGGTTCTATGCAATTATAAGGAATAAGGACACACATTGTATATGTAAACAAAACCAAACATTTATAGTGTCCCTATATTTAAATTGTTGACTTTTGGGTGGAACAACAAAAAAATCTTTAAAAAAATTCCCTATATTTATTAATCTCCACCGGCTTTTTATTAAATCACATTAAAATGTAACAAACCCTAGTCAAATGTTTCAGCTTATTTATAACCAAAATATTCCTTTTTTTGTAACATTTTATCAGGTGAGTTCATCTAAAATTAATAAATATACTATTTTACACTTCAAGACCCTTGTGGTGCTTTAAAAAATTTATTGTTTTATCTATTGAATATTTTTTTAAATTGATTAACGAGATTACCTACAGGGTGACTCATAATATATTTTACCATTATTCTGTTATTAAAAATAAATCAGGATTTTATTAATATTCTTATTCTTTAAGACCAATATTTTCCTTACTAATGCAATACACAATATATTTTTTTTATATTTAGTTCTGTTTATGACCTTAAATTTTCAAGGAAACAATAAAATGGAGATTTTTCGCTTCTTTATTGTTGACATTTTAATATTATCTCTCATGGTTCTCAAGACGAATATAAATATATTTTTGTGCGTTGGCCTTCAACATAATATTTGTTATACTAAAATTAAAATTCCCAGTGTAAAATTATGGTTTTATCAAAAATTCGGCATACGTCGAATTGAAGCACGTGCTTTTATTTGGCGCAAAACATTTTATTGGTTGAAATCGATCACGTGACCGGGCCACAAATTGTCACGTGATCGATTTCGACCTATGACATGCTTTTGTGTCAAACTAAACCACGTGCTTGCCACGTAAAATGTACATTGTCTCGAGTTTTATTTATTTGCACTATTTTTTTCGTGTCATTTTATTTCATTTCCAAGAATATGCATGACGGAATATTATAAAAATGTTAAAGAAGATAAAATCAACATCGTGCTTCAAAGAATTTATAACTATTTTGTGTGAGTAATTGCTTTATTAATGTGAAACCAATTGTTTTTATAGATCAATCCGTAAAATGTCATCCGTTCTAAAAGCCACAATCAATGCTCTATCACGTTTTCCTATTAATGGATGAACAAAAAAAAACGAACATACGAATTCAATTTATCACAGATTTATTTGTTCGTATAAAAATATACACTTTCACATGAAAGGCAAATGTGAAAAGGGATTTTAATGAGTGTTTCTATTAATTATTGAATTATTTTCAAAACTATCACTATTAATACTGTTTTTATTTGTATAAATGTATGGTTTTTCCACAGTTGGGCAGATGAATTTTTCGTATAAAGGTAACCAATTCTTCGATTTGTTACCCACAGGCTCCATCATATTATTCCAAAGTGCATTCACAGCTAAAAATTAAAAAAAAAGCAGATAATTAATTTAATATTAGTTGCTGATTGAAAGAATAATCATGTTTATTATCATTATTTCAAAAAACTGCTTATATTAGATATGAAATACAGTAGAAATTCACATAATTTGTCTCAAAATATTATACGTTAAGCGGAACAATTTTTCCACTTTTTAATGAGTTTGAGAGTCATGGGTTCAAATCCCGCTAAAGTGCTGTTTGTAATTGTTTTAGGATATATTATATTACAAAAAATATCCGCTTGGTAAATAGTATTATAATAAACCAGCATAGAGTCTCACTTAAAAAATGATTTAATCGATTAATAGGGAATAATATTAATAAAATTCCGTTCGATAGTCTTGATCCAGGTTTACTCTGATTTCCTGTATTGTAACTTAAATACTGATTATTAAGTCGTTGACCTGTGTAACTAGTAATAGTTAAGATCACCGACAGACAATTAACACGTTGTTGTGTATAAAACACTCTGTCAAAAAGACCCTCTCTAAAAAAATAAATAAATATGTATAAAAGTAAAAATCGACTAGAATATTTAGCGTATACGTATTACGTTAATCAATGAATTCGGAATATTATTGAAAAAATATGTGTCCTCAACTTTGTCGACTTAATGTTATTTGGGTTAGTGATTTTTTTTGAATCTATGATTGGATGAATCAGATTAATAAAGTATTCAATAAGCTATAAATTTGTGAATAAATCTTTCATATTAATTTTAAAAATATATTATTATCATTTGAGAAACTTCGTCCATTTATAAATTTATTAAAATCCTTGATATAACGTACTCTCATTGAAATTGCGATATATTATATAACGATTTTTCGTCAATAAAATGAGGCAATTGTGTACGTATGTGAATTTTGAATAATTAATAAAATAAGCTAGTGATATTTCAAAATTTGTCATCATATATTGCCTTTTCAATACTATAACAGGTATTGCTTCAGACTTATATGTATGTTGCGGTAACCGAAAAAATAAAATAAAATAATCAAAATAATCTAAAATCCTCAAATTTCCGCTTTAATGAAAAGATCCATGATGCATAAAAATTTTGCCAAAGTCAGATTAGGTAAATATCTTTTAATGCAAATGCATTCCAACCTTGAATTAACGATAAATTAATAATTTTAATAATGAAAGGTAATTGTTATAAAAGATTGTGATTTCTTTGGTGTATGCAAATAGTTAGTTATATTAGTATTGCGGAAATGCATCATTACTGTGGGAACAAATACTCTTCTTAAGCGGAAATATAAAAGCTTTTTCAAATAAAAATAATTAGCCATACTCACACCGACGACTACAATAAAAGAAAGGAAGAATACCATAGACAAGTTACAAATAATACACACACTATACATAGACAATGTAAATTAATTATGCTTTCATTCGAAACCGTATCGGGATTGTGCGGCGTAAAGCTTGTAAGGAATATTGAATTTTATAATAATATTAATTAAAGAGAATTTAAAAACAGGCTTTAAATTGTAGAGCACTGCGCGGCTTACATCTTTACTATATTGCTATATTATTGGATGAAATGTATTATTCAAATTAAATGTTCGCATATTAGCAGAACAATCTTATAGCATAATAATAACAAAAAAATAAAATTATTTATGCTTTGCGTAAATATCAGACAGTTAATATAAAATAATAAAACAATATAATGAAGGAAATCATTGCAGAGCTCGAATACGTCAAAGCACTTCATTGCACCCACTTAGACTAGGTTTGGTTATGATTATTGACTATTACTTGTATTTGTTTGGGAATATTCTATAGCCAAGAGGATAAAACAAAGTTTTTAATTGGGCGGCTTACATTTTTATGATATTGCTTTATTATGTGGTAAAATTTCGGATATTAACAGAACAATTTCTTAACATAATAATATTACTATTTTTTTAAATTTGCATACAACTTTATAGTTTGTCCCATGAATATAATAATTAATTTATGATAACTGTAGATGTATATCATATGTTTTGGGTAAATATCAGAGAGATGAAATAAAATAATAAAGCAGTTTTATAAATTATATCGTGTCGGTGCTGGAATACGTTAAAGCACTTCATTACACCCACTTGGACTATGTCTGTTTATAACTCACCAACAGAGTATCCACTTTGACTGAAATGGAAGCAATCTTCAGACATGAAAGAAAAGTCTGTGTAGCCTTTTTTATTTCGTAAAAATTTCAAATTCTGTGTAAACTCTTGGGTCACTATTGTGAAATCTTCACTATCGTGGAACTCGGGCATGCTTGTTACCTGAAAATAAATTAATTAAATAGACTGAAAATTAAAGCATACCTATGCTTGATACCTCTCTATCAATTTTCATCCATTTCTCTGTGGCTGCTAAATATTTTTTCCTGTTTGCCCTGTTAGGTTGGCCAAAGAAACAGGGGCATTCGATCACATGGGTCAGTTGGCATAATGGGGGTATACCCGTGAATTCTAACAATACTTTAATTGCTGAAATCGGTTATATATTTTAATCACAATCCCCACATTGTTGAAAATCGCGATTAATTATTACATACGCTCTATTGTTCGTCTTGTAATGAAATGGAAAAAGTGATAGCTACGAATTATTCTGTACTGAATGATTAATAATCATAACCGCATCTCACTTTCGATTTCGTTAAATAACTCTTGCTTGAAATATTAAAAAAAATAATTGAAAAAAATACTCACATGGTGGAATCACAACACTGACAAGCGTCCTTGGTAATTTTTCTTTCAGTAGTTTTAAAGACTCATACAATTCATACCTGTGTTCTTTCAGCAGTTGCTCAATTGATTTTGGACCACACCAATTTAAACAAAAATCATTGTCACCAATCATCAATGTGATCAACTGAAAATTAAATCAAATACCTTTATTTGGATTATATTTACATTATATTAGATTATCCTGTAGTTTGCCATTGGCGTTCCAAATGGGTTATATTTTTTTTTCAAACAATTACTACTTACAATTATTAAATTATCTGGTTTCTTTATGAACATAGCTCGTCTAAATGAGTGCACTGAAGTGTCTTGACGCATTGGACACTGCGCGGGTGCCAAGTGATCCAAATTTTTATATTAAATTAGTAAATTGTATCATTCCATTGAAATTCTCGGATATTATTATGTTGACAGAAAAATCTAATAATATTATTAAATATCTTTGAAATTTGCCCATCCACACAGTATTCGGCCACATTCAATATTCTAATTATTTAAATATCAGAGAATTAATTAAACTATGTGTATCCGAAAATTTTAATATAATGATATATTGTTGATAATGTTGACTTCTTGGTGGAATTCCATAATTTAAAGTAAAATTGTTAGTTGTTATTTCCACAACTAAAAATTTTCTTTAACATATAGAATGATATAATTTACCAATTTAATAAAAATATAAGCCGCTTAGTGGCTCCAAGGCACAAACAAGCGTTTAGCAAACAAATAATTCAAATTACCTTCCAATGATTTTGAAGATCGACTCTAGGATCATTGGTGATTCTTTTGATCAGTTCTTTGGTCATGAATATTAAATCTTCGGACATTGCTCCAGCTTCGGCAACATTGAACTGTGATTGTTTTTCAAACACTAAACCGTCACCCAAAGAATAACCGAATAAATTGGGGTTGAAGACTTTCAAAATATTGGGCAATGTCAGGAATTCTCGCCACGTACCCTGGCCCCCTAAAATATTAAAAATAAATCATTTAAACAATGTTTATTTATAGCATCAACTAGTAAACTACGCCATCTGTATGCTACTTTGTAAACGTAAATGGACGTAGACGTATTTATAAATATATTTATTATGTAAATACGTCACGTAGGTGTCTCACGATAATTTACATTAAATTAAATTATACCAATAAGAGTTTAATTCATAAAAAAATCTATTATTCTATTAAATTTATACAAAATGTTCGTTTGAACTATTTAACCGTATTTCTTTTAATTATAATATGTTAGGAATCCCTTAATACATATAATCTCACTAATAATTCTCAGCTGTATTATTACCGAACCTAGTCCAAGTGGGTGTAATGAAGTGCTTTGACGTATTCGAGCTCTGCAACGATTTCCTTTATAATATTGCTTTATTATTTTATTTTAATTATTTGATATTTACACAATACATTATATGATATACATCTACACTTATCATACATCAATTATTATATTCATGGGACAAACTATAAACTTGAATGCAAATTTCAAAAATATTAATTTTATTTTATAAATATCATTGTGTTTTTAGATTGTTAATATCCGATAATTTAAAGAGATTGATAAATCACTGTTTGAAATCACATTATATCATTTACATATAGTTATCATACATCAAATATTATATTCATGGGACAAACTATAAAGTTGAATGGAAATTTAAAAAATAGTTATATTATTATCTGTTAATATCCGAAATTTGAAATAGAATATTACATTTTACCGAAGAATAATTCAATATTATTTTTGGTAATTACCACTGAGAGATCAGGAATAATATTAATATAAAAATCCTGATCATTTGTCTTGATCCAGGTTTTTTACTCTGATTTCCTGGATTGTAAGAGGCGATTATTAAGTCGCCTGTCATTGAGCTTTGAAACTAGTAATAGTTAAAAAATGTTTTAAGATTGTTCTGTTAATATATGAAAATTCAAATAGAACAATACATTTTCCCACATAATAAAGCAATATAATAAAAATGCAAGCCGCGCAGAGCTCTACAATTGTGAGAATTTGGAAACCTGATTTTTCACCCTCTTGGTCTAGGTTTCATTAATTGATACTAATTTTTTTTTTTAACTTACCTATAGTCCACGAAATGCCCCTATTTTGGGTTAAAACTTGCATAATATTAGTAGCAAGTGCTCCATTTCCTGCTGTAAGTGAATCCCCAAGGGCCCCAATAATATCAATATCTCCAGGTCTTAATTTATGGACACTTTTGGGTACTTCCAAGGACCTGGCCCTGGGAAGGTCTTCATCATCCCAATTCAAAGGACTCCTGAGAACGCTCTTAGTTTTTACACTTTGTAAATAATCCGTTGTATTCAAGTACTCGACAAACTTGCATGGAAAAGAAACGTCGTTCTTTATATGAGGCTGTAATTTCTACAAACAACAAAATAATAATACTCAATTAATTAATTCGAATATAAATAATTTTAGTACGGACATTTCTACTCCTGGCCATTCTCATTTGTACGGGATTGTTGGTTTTTGGAATAGTTGATAATCTGAGCATTCTGAAAAGTGCATTTTGTCCATTTGCTTCCAACGCCACCGTCAGAATTATCAAGCAACTTAAAATGTTTTCACCGAATACCTAAGAATAAAAAAAATATTATTATCATAGGGTCACAAACCTACAACAAAGAACAATTGGCTAAAATCATGAATCACTTCAGCTTAATGCGAAATTTATTAAAATCAGAACGATTATCTTACTAATTAAAATCAATAGTATTAATTAACGTGGAATAAAGGAGTACAATATTTTATCTTATAAATGATAAATGTATTGCCTTTGATAACAGGATAACTAATGATTTATAAAAGAATTTTGAATTCGTTTACAAAAGTCATTTTACGGGAAAAGGGCGTATTGCGTCACCGCCCTTATTCCACTCAGCCATTCAATCATTACATCCAATATCTTCATTTTAAACCATGGGATTTCCGTAAAAATTAGTCAAAAAATTGAATCTCAAGGTACGTCTTGTTTGCATGCAAAATATTATATACGACCTTCGTTTGGAATACGAATATACAAAATGTCTAATAAATTAAAAATAATATAAGCGAAAACTTATTACACTGCTAGTTGAATTTTTTCATAAAACTTTGAAAACAGTTTTAGATTCTCATGTTCCTCCTTATTGTATGCAGATGATATTGCTGTAAAGATTTCGGCAGACCGTGGCTTCAACAATCTGACAGCGGAGTTTTTCATCTTGTTGCTATTTTATCTTATTTAATAACCGACGACTTTAACAAATTTTGGGTTTATAAAATTTTTATATTTATTTATTTTTTGCTGTCTTAATATCAGAGTCGCCTGTCATTACATAAACCCCCTCCCACGCCAATTCATCGTCAATACTGAAAAAATATTTTACAATATATACAATGTAAAATAAAAGGCCTCAGTAGAGGATTTTTTCCTGCTTTCATTTTAGCATTTTCGTTTATACTACTTAGAAATTTGATTATCCGAACATTTTTGCATTTCCAATATGTGTCGGATTATCCAGAACATCATTTATAGACTTGTAGAAAAGATTCGTACAGTGTAAAAATAAATACCCGCGCCTATGAAGAATTTTCTTTGTGTCTTCGATAACCTTAGAATATTGGCTATTTACCTTCATCTCCAATAAAAGGATATTTGTATGCAATATTTATTTACATGTGTTTGAAAAACCGTTGAATGTGTCGAAATATGACTGAAAATCCAAAGTGTATTCAAGTGGTTACGTGTCATGAATGATTTATTTTTTCTGTTATCTAAATGTCAAGCACAAGGTTGTGTCTAAATTACATCATGCCTTCAAAATGACCAGGAAAAGTTGAGGAACTACCAAATCTATGATGTTTATGTCCAAATCACTTAAATGAAAACTTGTTTGCCTAAATATTCATAGGACGGGATCAATATTTGTCGATATTATTGCTAAAAGGAAATAACATGTTGTTTTATAATAAATATTATTATAAAAAAACGCTACTATTTTTACTATTAGTCAAATTTTTCATGTCACATACACAATGATATTTTAAATAAATTTTGATTAACCAGCTTTATAGCTCAAGGGATAAGTCGCGTGGCTACAAATACTGAGGTCATGGGTTCAAATCTCACTCAATTTACAAAAAAAATAATAAACTGGTATATCTGGAATAATATTAATAAAATCTCGATCGATCGTCTGGATCAAGGTTTAGCCTTATTTCCTAAATTTAAAATTAAATACTGAGGCGATTATTTTGCTTATAAAAATCCATTCTGGACGTATATAAATAAATAAATAAAAATAAAACACGATCATTTTTTTTTAGATGGCGTCTTTTTAAAAAACAACATATTTAAATTATATATTATCATAGACCATCGACTTTGTTTATTATTACTACGCAATTCAATTATTTATCTTTCATCTTATATTTTTATAAAAAATATATATTATAGAGAAAAAGGTCCTAATTTTAGCAAACAAATGAACAAAATGAGTTGTTATTAAAAAATTGTTAAAAAATGTTTAAAAAAAGTATGTCTTCTATGATTACAATAAATAAAAGTTAATCAACAATTTCAAAAAAATATACTAAAACAAAAGCCTTTGACATTAAATTCAAATTATACTTGCTAAAAAATTTATATACATTATCCTTTAAGAACTAAACCTTGGATAATAGAAGATATTTATTAATTAATGTTTTTTTTAATAAATATAATGTATTTAAACGTGGTTAAGAAAACAAATAAAATCTATCAATTAACATAATATTCAAGTGAAAATTTCATGCGGAATACAAGAATATTAAAGTTTAACAAATTAATTAATAGTTATATTGAAACTCTTATCTAAAATTGGACAATTAAAATTCGTAACTGGCAACACTCGATTACCGATACTACAGTTTCGAATAAAATATCATCAAAATTAAAATACTTATTTAGATTACAGTCTATGTAGTTATAATTTATGTATTTCCTCTTATGGTAATTTTTCTAATTAAATTTTACTATTCGAAAAATCCTCTTTTGAGGAAATAGAATAGTAATTAAAATTATATTCCTAAAGGTTATTTATTATGGACATATTAGAATAAATTACAGGCAAAACATAAAATATTCAAATTTATGTTTATTTTGTTTAGAATTGTTATATTTTAAGTAAGCAACAAACGCCATATAATAGACGATTTTTTGTCTTCCTAATGTTTAGATGTTTATTGAGTGTTTAGCACACAATTAAAACGAGTGAAAATTATTAGTACAATGAAAGCATGAGACGATGTGATGATTTCAATGACAATATTTAGATTTAAGTAATATTTAGATTTATTTAAAAAAATGTAACATAATTACAAATAACAAATGCTGTTTAATTTATCGCCTCTCAATTTTTTCAATACTGGATTAACTGATTTTAAAATTAATCTTGTAAGGCACGTGTCTACAAATATTATGATCATGGGTTCTAATCTCGCTCAAGTAAAAAAAATGATAGGTTATTACGACTAATATTAATATCGGGAATAATATTAATAAAATACTTATCGATAGTCTTGATCCAGGTTTACTCTGATTTCCTGTATTGTAAGGTAAATACTGATTATTAAGTCGGTGACCTGTGTAACTAGTAATAGTTAAGATCACCGACAGATGATGAATTAACACGTTGTTGTATATAAAAAAAAACAAAATTTGTTAAAACCGTCTAAGTAAGTTTATTAAAATTAAAATTATGTTATATTGATTGAACAATGAATTCGTTAAAAATAACAGAAATTTTGCAACCCACATATTATCAAATAACCTACACTTTATAAATCAGGATCGAGACGATTTCGTCAATATTATTATTAGTTACAACTGTCCATTAACCTAATTTTATTTTATATTTTAAGTAGGATTTGAACCCATAATCACAAAAATATACTAATCCTATAAACTATTGTACTATAAATTAATACTCTTAGTCTTGAATTAAAATATGGGTTATTTACGTGTTGTAGCTGAAAATTATATTCTTTACATGCCATATTTCTAAATGAATGAATAAAACATTAATTTCAAATAAATAAAGCATTTGTAATTATTATTCAATGATTCCATTAAAGTGCATAATTGTATTAAAACCGGTTATACGTATGAAGGATGATAACTCAACCCTTGAAACAGTGTAAACTTATTAGGTCAGTGTCGTATTATTTATAAATTATAAAATTGAACTCGTCTTACCTTCATTTCTAAATAAATCTATTGTGACCAATTAATTTTTCATGCAGAATTGTTGCGGTTTCGTACAAAACTCGAAACTTCCTGAAACGCACTTTATTTATTTATTTATATAAAAGTATTCGGCTTGATTAATACTTGGTGGCGTTTGTTTTAAGACTGAGTAGATGTTCAACTGCTCTTCTTATTAAGTACCTTTAAACCACGCATATTTTATGCTAAAAATAATCAACGACAATAGTATTATGCATATTTAAAATGCTTGTGTTTTAGTTTGTGATATTTTAATACTTCTTATTCTTACACTATTTATTAGTGCAAATTATTTAGTAATTGATAATATTGCGGTGGACTGTACAAGGTAGACGCACTTGACCGTCTCAGTGGCAATGTCAGCGTCACTGATTCTAAAGCAATTGATTATTAATTACTATCCATATTATTTAATATTGTGGTAACAACAAACTATAATCTATATTTTGAAGGTGATTAAAAACACATTTCAACTCTTTAAAAAAAAATATTTAATTACTGAATTTTTCAGCAACTCTTCCTAACCCTCTACATCCTGAATGAAATCAGCGTTGATTACTAGAATTAATTTAAATTAATATATTTTATTGACTTTCTTAAACCCATTTTGGTGCAAACTAAGTGCTGAAATTTCACCCCAATCTTCACTAATAATATTATGTATAATACCATACAAATGTATTTTTTATACATTTGTATAGTATTATAGTATTTCATTATATGTATAAGAACACATAAATCATTATAATATTATAAATTACACTTGAGGTAATAATAATAATAATAATAATAATAATAATAATCATAATATTAATAATAATAATAGTCCTTTTTTCCGTAAAATGACTTTTGTCAATTAACTAAAAAAATATTTTGTAAACCAAATCTAGATATCATGTTATGTGCATTTATGTATAGAGCAGACATATAGATTTTTATTCTATTAATAATATAAATACTTGAGGATTGTATGGAATAAAGGCGTATAATATAATACGCTCTTTTTTCATGATAATATTTTTATAAATCCATCGATTTATGTAAATACAATACTTTATTATATTAAATATACAATATTTCACTGGATTATTTTGAAACTGACAATTTTATTATACGCCCTTATTCCATCCACTGCTCAATTCTTCCGCACAACTCGTTCTCAGTTCTCATTAAGTCGAATTTTTTTCAATGGATTTTTCTTCATGCTAAATATTGTTCGTTAGCGGTGATTTTTTTTTTGCTTGTTATAAATAGTATGAAAAATGTGGCTTGTACATTTATCGAATGAAACAATTCAAAAAGTAGAGCGTTTTGTTTTATTTTACTGATATCGCAAACAAGAATTGTGCTTGTGGTATTTTAAGGAACAGTAAGTGCTGAAGTAAAGGGCACTTCGACATAATCATTTGGAATTTCACAAAAAAAAACAGATTTTTTTACATTAAAAGTATTTGAAAAAAGCACACATTTCGATATCAAGGTAATGATTTTTTCACACTTTTTGTCCTTCACTTCAGTTTTCACTTCATTGACTTCAGTTTAAAGTATATTAATGGTCAAGAAGTCAAAGGTAATATATCCAGATATTGTCATCTTGGACTTAATGTGCACTTTATAGTTTTAAATCATTATACAGTTAATTGCCTACAAATGAAAAAAAAATCCCATGATCCAACTGGTAAATTCAGTTTTTCAAAACGTGTTTAGTGTACATACAAACGTGATAACTCCATTAAATATTTTTTAATTTAAATGAAGACTCTGTTGTGAACGTTTTTTAAATTATTTCAGTGAAGTGTTTCGTACAATCAATTTAAAAAAATATAGTTATCACATTTGCAGATTAAGCCGTCAATACTTTTGTGCTCTTGATAATCGATATATTTAATAAAAATACGTTAATCTATTCACTAAAAGTTTGAGACAGACCTACGATCGTATTCAATATAAGAGTGTATTAGTGAGTAGTGCTAGAGCTGATAGTATTAGTGCGTAGAGTAATAGAGCTCGCTGACTAGAGCACACGCACCGCACGCACACACTCTCATTAGACAATTTTATTGAATAATTCAAGTATGTGTAATGAAGTTCTTTGACGAATTCGAGCTCTGCAACGATTTCCTTAATAACATTGCATAATTATTTCATTATTGTAATATTTTTTTAATTGAACAAAAAATTTCAAAAATAGTAATTTTATTTTATAAATATTATTATGTTTTTAGAATTTTATGTTAATATCCAATAATATAAAGAGGATGATACATTTTTTATTAATAAATCACTACTTTGAAATACTACGAAATCACCCTTTTGAAGTTAATCTATTAAAGTACAAATTTATTCTTTGAAATTATCATAGCTCGTCCTAAAAATAGTATTTTATTGTTAGTTTAACAATAGCTGATTCAGTGTAAACATTATATAATTATAGACGATGAAGTAAACAGCAAAGTGTGTCATTATCTACACAGATGGTTAATTCAACCTCCTTATTTCTTATTTAGTTAAAATTATTCCATTAATTCAAGGATTCGCTCTTTGCGTGTATTAATAATAAATAACTATGATTGTAAAATTAATTTTTTGTATCCCAAAATCCTTATTCGAAATAGTAATAATTTATTCGGTTGCAATGTAGTTTCACACTTATAAATACCGAGTGTTACTGAGTTAATTATTCGCCTGTTATATTTCCTGTTGACCTCAATGTTCTAACAAGACAATTTTCTGTCTTCTCGTTTTCTTAGACAAACTTCCGATCTTTACATAATCAGTAGCATTTTTCAGAATTTACCTGAAATAATTACAATCATAAATATGCTTAATCTTAATTGTCTTAACAAAACCCTACGTAAGCTTAGAGCAGACACATGCACTGTTAAATATCATCAATAATATAAACAACTAAAGGGTTGGATGGAATAAGGGCGTATAACTCAATATGCTTTGTTTGTTCTGTAAAATGCCTTTTTTCAATTCAGTAAAAAATATTATGGATATCATCGTTAGATATCCTGTTATCTTAATTTACCTAAAGAGAACACCTACACATAGTTATTATATTAATAATTTAAATAATTGATGGGTTGGATGGAATAAGGGCGTATAACTCTATACGGCCTTTTTTGTGTAAAATTACTTATGTATAAACTTTGAAATTCTCTTTCAATCTGTGTAAAAAATGTTAATAAAGACATAAAATATAGAATGTTTAACTCGATTGAAAATTTCAGTTTACGCCCTTATTCCAGCCAGACTCTTTATTATAATTTTATTGGTATGTTTATCCTTGTTCTGTATAAAATATTATTTTCGCCAAAATAACCAAATTATACACATGTATGTATATACATAAAAATATAGTGAAGAAATATGTATCATTATTTTTTACATAGAACCAGAGATGTGCCAAAGTCAAACAAATATTAATATTAATTTAGTATTTTGCCTTTTTATCTCTTTTCTCTGTATCGGTCTATCCTTTTCCTTCATAGAGTTCAATAAAGTGATATAAAGACAGTAGTATAACACTCGATTAATCATAATGAATATTCAATTTCAGATAAAATACTATAATATTCGTTTGATCTTGGAACATCACTGGGTAGAAACTGGATTAAATTACCTCATAATAATATTTACCTCATTACACCAACTACCTGATTCAGGACTCGAACCTGTCTTCTACTGGTCTACGCAGAACTGCACGGGGTGATTAATAATTTCAGTATTAACTTTATTGCAATTTTCAATGTATTTATTTGATAGAGTTATACATTTATTTTTTAAATGAGAAAATTACATAATGTTTATTTTAAAATATATCATTTTCTAGATACTTGACTGTATTTAAATATGCACTCGAAATATTGTATGTTTTACTGTACAGTTACACAAATATCAATATTTAATATTAAAAAGATACTATATGTACAAAGGAGAAGAGCAGTGCCTTTTTTGATAAATTCTACAAAAACACAATTTTTAACATATCATTTACATACATAAACCACTTCTCAAATACCAGCCCATTTGAGTTATGATCTTTGATTCCGCACAAGAAAATACTTAAAACATTAAAATTACACGTGTTAACAATAAAAAAAAAACAATTAGTGATTTAGTATATTCTTTAAATAATTAAAAAAATACAATCTATTATCTTGTTTGATCAATACTTGATTTAAAAATAAATACTTTAAAATAATTGTTTAATTAAGATATTTTTAAGACCCGAGCGTCTTTTTAGTGGTTGTTCTACAGGTCACCGACAGGGCGGCTCTTTCCGACTTAATAATCGTTTCAATATTCAGCTTAAAATTCAGGAATTCTGGGTAAATCTGAATTTTATTAATATTATTCCCATTTGAATCCACAAGTACCTACAGCACATATACATTTATATAAAAAATAGTGAGCGGATAAATTGCATGTTTATTATGTATTTATTTGTGATGGGTTCAAATCCAATTAAAAAAAAATATTCCATCGTCTATTAAAACAATATAAATTGAATTCTTATTGATATCGATGGAGGTTTACTTTGATTTCCTGAATTATAAAGTGAATATTGATGCAATTATTAAGTCGCACAAAGCCTCCCAGTTGGTAATCTGTTTAAATAATTGTTAAATAGATTACTGACAAGTAAATTCGAAAACCTAACATTTTGTTGTTAACATCTTCTAAAAAGTACCTCGGGCGTATAAAAATAAATAAAATTCAGGTAAAAACTTTTGAATCAAGAAGTAATGGATTCCCAGGCATACGTCACCGTAAATATGATAGTAGAGTTACTTAGCTACACTTATGATCGGTTTTTTGTTAGTTAATGCCTCGTCTGAGCCTCGGGCGAGGCACTAATTAACAAAAAATCGATCAAAAATACAGAAAAGTAACTCTATTACCGTTTTTAGGGTGTACGTTTACGGCGACGCACGCCTAGGAATCCCAAGCTTTAATCAGAACGTCCCGAAGAAAAAGGATGAGAAATAAACTGTAGTAAATGTCTAGTATTTTTTTTTTCAATTTAAAAATCGACAAACATAATACTATCGTCATCTTGTCTGTTAGGGCACATTTTATCTGCGTCGAAACAAACTGAATTACTTTGGTATTCTTGGCTGGAATCTGGTTCGATTAAAGTGTCGTCATTTGACCGGCCATGATCCTTACTATTTGAAACAGGACTCTCGTCTGGTTCGACCTTCGTATATCCAAGCCGTCTCTTCATCACATCGAAGTCATCCACGGAACCGGTCAGTCTCATTCGTCTATCGAAAAGGCATGATCTGTTTATTTCCCCCAGGTTGACTGTATAAGATCTCTTCTTGATGCCATCATCTCCATCAGTTGCATTCGGAAGGTGTGCGTCTGACACGTGACGGTTAAAACATTCTGCCAAACGATCCAAATGCTTCTTCCGTATACGTCCTACTTTTCCCGGATTCAATCTAGACGAACCTTCGTTCATTGAAAATGCCCTGTTTACAAAATGATTCCCCGAATAGTTGACCACATCGTACTGGAAGCCAATACTCACAAAGCCTTCTGCTGTCGGGGAGTATTCTCCATTCTCCAGGAGTCTCGGTTTGTTTTCTTCGTCTCCGAGAATGTTAAGGCTTTTGTATGAAATATTATTGTTATCAATGCAGAGACCTTCCTGATTGTTTGCATTTCCTGCTTCTGGACTTTCGATTGTGAAGGTTTTCGTTCTCTGCTGGTTGTTGAACTTTGAAGTTGTCCTTTGTGATTGGCTTTCGCTGTCACGCTTGTTCTTCCAAGATTGTTTCAACCTTTGATGCCACGTACAAATACGATTCTGAACCTAAACACAGAAAAATATATACTTAATACACAAAAACATTGTAGTGATGTAAATTAGCATGGTGTTTACGTATATGAAGTTAAAGATTGGTTGCAAAAAAATGATTATAAAAGAGGCCACGCTAAATCAGTTATTTTCATATTGAGGAAATGAGAGAAAAATACACTTCTTAAAATAAAATGGGCTGGACTATACATATATTAACAAAAGTTTTTTTTAAATTAATATTGAAGGGATTACTCAAGTCTAGCAGATCAGCTCTTTAAGTGCTCTTGTATAACTATAGTTATTTTTATTAAAAACTTAGTTCCTGATAATCTTAAATATGCATTAGAAAAAAGGTTTACAGCTACTTTTACATGAATGTCAGACTGCGATATCATAACAATATTATATCAAACCGTAGTCCTCATGAAGACATGGAAAAGAAAGGGGACAAAAAGCAACAAAAAAAACTCTTAGAATCTTGAAATATAGAAATATAAAAAATCAAAAGGCCCAGCTGAAAAAGAAACAAAATATACAGGAACAGAACAGCCCATTCATTCAAAAGGTCAACAAATAAGAGCATGTCTCTCCGGAGCTCCAACGAATGGTATTCTAGGGCGACCAAATTTAATGGCCAATAAAATAATTGCTTTTGATACAAGAATCTAAAAAATGACTGTCGATTTTTCTCAATGTACAACAAGTGAATGGCCTTAGTCGGAGACCAAATAACAGAGCAGTACTATTTATTAGATTTTTATTATACGTCATAAATTTAAGATTTTGATTTAAGTACGGATATACGCAAAACACGTCAACGCGTCAAATGAAGATTATAAAGCACCTATGAATATTAAAATATATTATCTAGACGTAGTGGAGAAGACTGCCTTGTCATTTGTATCATACTTTAAAACGACAAAATACATTAAATTTAATTTTAATTCAACCTCTTTATTCAAATAGCAATAAATAACAGCCACGATGACCCCTTGAAGGCCGTCCATAGAATATGACATCACAAAATAGAACTGTTCCAAATCGCAAGAGTTCGTTGCCGGGTACCAAAATGTGAGGAAAAACTGCATTCCGAAGAGTGGGATTAGAAATAATGTTGCCTTTGCAGTATTCCTGAAATAATACAATTCTTATAAACCATATTTGCAATTATTAAAAACGCATCCACTCACAGTCGACTCGCATTATCCTCTCGCTTCACTTTTGTGAACAGTATTCGCAATATATCAAAAAATAATATTGTATTTATGATCAGAATTGTAATCCTGGGTCCGTTTAGAGTCCATTGAATTCCGGAAACTTTATAAACCAACCAACATTTAAAATCGTTCAGAGTTGCCATAAGACAAATCCAAATTACGACAGGTATTAATGTGATCACTGAAATAAATAATTCATTAAAAAGGCTGTTGGTTGTATAAATTAAGTATCTTTAATATAAAGTATCTTTCAATAAATTACAATATAGAAAATGTGCTAACCCTTAAATAAGGGCGCTAATAACTACATAATCCTGCATTTATAATCTACTTTTTCCGCAAAAATTGTCATTTAAATATGCATTAAAAAGTAAATATTAAACTTGCGACACACACATATACGAACTAACTTACCCCGAACGGGTGTGATTAATCATTGATATCTTAAGATAATATGAGACCAGAGAGGTTTTTTAGAACGTGTTACAAATTTTAGTTTTTTAGACACAACAACGTGTTCATTCATTGACTAATCTTACAGGTCACCGACTTAACAATCACCTCAGTATTTACCTTACAATCTAGGAAATCAGAGTAAACCTGGATTAAGACGATTGATCGAGATTTTATTAATATTATTCCCGATCTCCCAGTCATAATAACCGACTAAATAACTATATTTTTATTTATTTTCGCTAATAATAATGCACCACTGTTAACTGATTGTAGGTTCAGTTACATCAATCAACCTTACAATCCAGGAAATCAGATTAGAACCTTTATCAAGACGATCGATCGGGGTATTAATAATATTATTCCCGATCACCCATAACTAATAAAAAATATTTAAAAAACTTAATAAGTAACTATCTGGCTACATTATTAAAATATTCTGCTTTAAATCAAATAGGTGTTTAGCAATCTTGCGATGAATGTTAAAAAAGCACAAACTAATTACAAATAATTTTAAGTTCTACCTGTTAGTAATGCGTATGCCAGTTTGATATTAATCTCCTTTTTGAAAACGGTTACGATTTTTCTATGCAAATATAAAGCCTCCATGAGCATGCAAGAAAATACAGCCTGAGCAGCGAGTTTCTCAAATACTGTGAGGGTTCTACAAAGTCCTCCATTTTCAGACATTATCGTCGCTCCCGAAGATGTGAGCTCCTCCTTGATAATCTGTTGTAAAATACTATTAAAAAAACCTCTATGCTATTTGTTAACATCCGTTGACATTACCAGAATCTTATTCATGATCACGAGGACATTTCTAACAATAATAGCAGCCAGCAAATTCCGATGGAGTGTTAATTTTATGTCTTGAAATGTGGAAAGTATGATGAGGGCAGGAAGAGCAGCTACCAAACTTATACTCAAACAAATTACATGAAGCTCCAATCTCATCAAAATTCCGGGACTCATACTACACGGTGAATAATCTGAATATGAATTCCACATGCCGTTCAGATTGCAAGTCTTGGTGCTGTAATCTAATAACATTTTCAGATTTTTCATCAATTTGTGATAATTATAGTTGATGAATTCTCACTCACGGTGGCAACTGGGACCGATATGGGAATAGGCAAATTCAGGACATAAAGCTTTCGAATCTTGTGTTGAATATCCTGAAGACCAGCAAGTCCAACCGTCCCATTCTGATGGACATCTTCCAGGACCTAAAAATAATCAATTAAATACAAAAGAACTTAACAAATAATCTTGATTTATTTCTAACCTGGATTTAATTGATCGTATGTCATGACATTTTTACAGCAATCCATTGCAGAATGTATACACCTTTTCCATCTTTCAGCTACAGATTTTGAAATTACGGTTCTTTCAACTTCTTCATAAGAAATTTCAATTCTATCATCCATAGGGAAACACTTCAATCCTTCTGCTGTATCCTGAAATCAATCGTGTATACACATATTTATATATAAATTTTTGTTTATTTATTTACTAAACTAGGAGCTTTTTTGAGAGTGTATTTTAGATACAACAACGTGTTAATTGTCTGTCGGTGATCATAACTATTACTAGTTACACAGGTCACCGACTTAATAATCCGTATTTACCTTACAATACAGGAAATCAGAGTGAACCTGAATCAAGACAATCGATCGGGATTTTATTAATATTATTCCCGATCTCCCAGTCGTAATAACCGATCAAATAATTTTATTTTGGCTTGAGCGGGATTTGAACCCATGACCACAGTATTTGTAGCCGTCTTATCCCCTGCGCTATTACGCTGGTTTATTGAATATTTTGGGGAAAAATATAGGTTTAGTTTTCATTTAATATACACATTGATTATTAATATGCATTATTCACATAATATTTTTATAACAAAGCTTCTAATATAAATACATCTTTGACTCGTAATAGTTTTGTTACAGTAAATAACAAAGTTATGTATTGAAAACAAGAACTGATTTTCTTTACTATTTAATAATTTAAATTATGTACAAAATTCATTGAATTATTTATAAGATTAATTTGTTTACTAATATAAGTAAAGCGTGTAATGCTGATTGCATACATCAGGCGCAATGCGTATGTTGAATATAAGTTTCATTAAAATTATACTTATTGCACTAATTTTATACTTAACATTAATATTAAGACTTATAATACATTGAGGGAGGTTAAGAATTTATTTCGGTAGATTTGTTTATGAATACAAATATCTGACCTTTAGGAAACAAGGTACTGAATATCCTTGATATAAACATGTCGATGGATTCGCAGGAAAAACATCTTGTTTTAATAAATGTGGTTGAATATAAATATAGCATCCATTGCCTGATCGCCATCTGTATATCAGCTCTGGTAATATGATGCCTCTGTAGTTGCAAAGGTGTGAACCGATGCTCAAATTACCATTTACCTGTAAAACAAAATAATATATTTGCCATATTTTCATTTCATAGATTATATGCCGCCATACGAAAAAAAAATGACAAACAAAAACTTCCTCTTATTTTTCAAGAAAAATGATTTATTTTTGCAAAAGTCATCGCTGCCGAGTGACCCGTGAATTGTGGGTTAGTGTCGTCGAGGAAATCTTATCATATAATAATGACGTTAATATTGTTTAAAAAAAACACCCCAAAGATAATAATTATTATATTACATATTGTTAGTCGTATCTTACATCATTTCGGACAGTGGCACTGGATTATTTAACCGAGTTGATAACTCGAAACTTCCTGATTATATTATTATAACAATAATTTTATGGTATACTCGATAAAATAATAAATGCACTATTAAAATATCTACAATATGTATGTTGATTTTATTTAATATTTTAATCTAATAATAATGTTTCTATAATTGACCTATAGCCTTAACGATAAGATTTCTTAGTATGAGTCGCCAAATTGATTGTTTTATGTAAAGCAATCTGCCTCTTTTCGTCACTCAACATTGGCTCATTATTTCACATTCAAATCAAATTATTGTCAAAATGCAAATAATTCAGATGACGCACTATTTGCGTCAATTTAAACGCATAAAAAATATAATAATGAGGCCCGATTCTAAAATAACGAGGGATCTGATGAAATACTTGAACCGTGAAGATACGAGCAAAATTATTTATTATGATATTCATTGAACTTGTCTTTTATCGGACATGATATGTTCAATAATCGCAACTAATCTTGTCTTCAAAATAGCATTCATTTGTAGGGCACGTGTATATTTTTACATTGATATTATACGCAATAATTATATAACTTGCCCTTGATGGCTTAAATTTTTAATATAAAATATAATTAAGAATATTTTTGCGTTATTTTATAAATAAATTTAACAACGCTGCTAGAATAACTTTTATATTTTACAAAATATTATTAAAAATACAACAAACAAGGGCACTAGTACTAAAGTCTTAGAGATGGAAATTGAGTTCTTAATCTATAAAAATATAAGTTTGTAGCAGTGAACTTTGAGGACCATTTACCCTTATTTGCTATTCTATACATATATCAATGAGAAATTAAAAAAAAATATATCTTGTGTTTTTTATCAAATCCAAGTTTATAAATCAATTTAGACATTTAATTTAAGTCACAATAATGTGAGCCCCAAAAACACATCAAAAACATGAGAGGAAAAATGAATTTAATTACCAAAGGTTTGGTATGAGCTACTTTTACCGCTCGTACTATTTATCTGTCACTTGTCGATCTTTCTAATAACATTAGACCGTATTTCACTTAAAGTGCGTCATTAAAAGTTGCTCGATATTTTCAAGGATAAATAATATATCACTATGTAAACAATTCACATGATAATTTCGTATATTTAGTATTAATCGTGTCGAATTTTAGGGACTACAGTGTTGCAGGTGGCCACATCCTGCGTATCTGTGAAGTATATGTATAATATGCGCATGTCGTAGTGATGACCATACGCATGATACTTATAAAGATTTTATTGTGAGTTTTGAAATGCTGTATTACACAATTTTATATTAATGGACTAAACCATTATTTTATATTTAAAATAATATTAAATAAACACTTACCGAACATTCCAGAATATCAAGGAAATCATTCACCGACTCTCCTGTGCCATTTTTCCCCTTCAAAGGAGACGAACGATCGAAATTTCCATTGCAAATCTAAAACAAGCAATTAAAATCAATACTAAACGTTGTTGTGTCTTGTATAAATTATACAACGATGGCGTGACAATTGATTTGTTACACTTTTATTATACTAAATATTATTATTTTACCAATCGAATGTTAAATAAGGCGATGTTGTTCGTGACCTGTACAAGTTATCCGTCATTAACGCTTTTTAATATAAAAAATAGTTTAAAATACATAGTATTTTATTTTAATTAAATGGAATAAAGACCCAATGAAATGGTTAAAATGTGAGATCAAAAATAGTAGTTTTAATACTTGATTACAGTGGAATCTATAATAGTGAGCTTGGTCGATACCACCGATATATTAGCAGTATGTATATGTTTAAATAAGCGATGTACACGATTAAATAATTAGCGTTGTCTCACTTAGACTCGTCTGCTTGGTCCGCCATCTTGATATTTATATATTCAGTTGTATGTCTTGCTAATATATCGGTATAATTTTCGTTGTATGAAACAATTTGTTCTCGTATTCACTTTATATAGAGCTAAAGCTTTATTTCTGCAGTTACATGGATTAAACCTTCCAGTTGTTTTTTTTTTTCATTTTTTTTGCTTGTTATGCTCAATTATAAATTGGCAATTTATATAAGATATAATGATGTAATATATTATAATCAACAATGTTGGTTCAGTTGTTAGGGTCTTTGATCTTGAAAACACGCCTCCATCTTTCATACTCCGGAATGATCCAGTAATAGTCGCTCTTTAAATACATTCACATCTAGCGAATTACAATCACAGGGTTATCAGAGCCAGCAAAAACAACTCATTGGAGCATAACATGCATAAATAAGCAGCCAATAGTGATAATGACCAGCTAAATTAAAAATATTTGTCAAATCACACACACTGTCCACACTATCATCACTCGACCTCTCCCTCGCCAAGTCAGTGTAACCCATTTACATGTTATTCTATTCAATCAATATTGTATTCATTTATTACATTTTTTATATTGTTTCCATGCGAAATAAGCCACCTCTTAAATTCGATGGGTTATTAACACAAAAACGTATCTACAACTTGACCATTTACAAAAAGGGAATAGTTTACATGAAAGAATGTGCACATGCCATATTAGCCCTTTTTATAAATAAGCTTCTTGGGTTACAATTAGTTAAGATTATTAACAGTTAAACTATATTTTTATAGATACGTTTATGTGTTATTAACCCATCGAAATATAACTGTTCTTTCTCATTCTATAATAAACCTAAAATATATTATTAATTAGACAATCTTACGCTTTGTTTCCTATACTTATAGAGCAAATATTGAGCTTTACATATTTAATGTACACATATACATATGAAATATTTTGTAATTTCATTTAAAGAATGTTAATTGTACTTTTCATCCGAATTGTTGCATTTATTATTTAGTTAATTAAACGCAAACAACAGATAATTGGAATATACTTTTTTTTTAAATCATCGATCTAATTGATATTTATACCTATTTTTTACGTTTAAATATGAATAAATACGAGAGAAATTACTTGAATAGTCGTTTTTAAGCAGTATACTCAAATATTATCTTTGATTTTCATTGGATCATTGAATTTTATCTCAATGGTTTTGACAGCATTTACATAATTTAGACATTCCCACTAATGTCGTTTTTCTTTAATTCTTTAAAGTTTCATACAAATCCTAACCTAACCATTAGAAAAATGACTCAATAATATTTAAAATATGTGTTAAATTCAATGATTTAAAAAAATCACATATTATATAAATCTATTGATTATAAGAAAAATAGTCACTATATCGCGTGCTTTAAATAAATACAAGGCTGTGTTGATTTTTTTACAGACAAATCTATTTTATCAAATATAATATTTCAAATTTATTACTTTCACTAAAACCAATAGATACATTAATGATTGTTTTTTATTCATGGTGGGTTAAAATTAAAAATTAAAAAATACTTAAACGATATTATTACAGCTTTCAGTATTTAAATTTGATTTTATACGTTTATTGCCGATTGTATAATACAACCCATCTTTTGATTTAAAAATAAATAAATTGCGTTTTAAATTATAATGATGATCAATTTCCTCTTCCTGGTTTTGTAACGAATTTCAAAACCTTCAAAGAAGTCATCGCCCTTCAACATTAGCTTCGATCGGTCGTTTAAGATAACGAAGAACACGTTATTGTCAATAAATATATTTAGAGAGAAACATGCTTAAAAATATAAATATTAAACTATCCATATTTTTATTAAAATTGACATCTTTTCAATAAAAAAATTTAGATAACCCTTCATCTCCCGTCTGAATTGCGTCAGAAAATAATGATTTTGTAATTTATTATTGAGATGAGACGCTTTAAATACAAAAAAATTATCAAATATATAGAGGCATAATATGATAGTTCCATAACCACGAACAAGGCATTTACTATATTTAAATTCATTTTACTAGAAACATTACAAAGTGTTCTAATAAAAACCTTTGATAGACTAGCAATTAGATCATATTCAAATATTAAATATACATACCTTAAATGAAAATAAAAATACAACTATGAAAAATACACAACTCATGATCCCATCAATACACAATAACGATCCATTTCGAGATATTAAAAAAATAACATGAAATAAAATAATGGTCAATCCATGAAAGCAGTCTCCATTTCTTTATCACTTTTGATAGTTATTCACAAAAACCAAACAATGAAACAGTTGCAAAATTAAACGACGAAGTCGAACTAAAGGCAAACAATTGACTTTCTCGAGAATGGCCAATCGTTATCATATTTATTGGCGATGATAAGTCAAGGAATATTTTTCGATGATAACACCCAAGATTGCATTGATTAAAAATGTATTTAAAAAAAGTATATATTTGTTCGCAGTCTATATGTAAATAATGTTTTTTGTTAAAGCGACAAACTATTGCATCACATTAATTATTAAAACTTTGTGCTTCGTCATTGTAATATTTGTTATAAACAAATTATCCATCAAATGAACCGAAGCACAACCTGACCTATTGAAATACCACAAGATGAGAGTAATTTTGATAAGCTATCGTCCATACTAAAACTTATAATTATTACCTTCAAAATACTAGGTCTTCAATCTGTATTGAATTAAAACGATCTTGATTATACTCTTCTATATTCTTCATTCAAACAACTCCCAAGTATGTTTATTGTTTAATCAGTTTTTAAATTTATATTCATTCCCGAGGCTAGAATAGTTCGCCTTCATACAATACACAATAGGTAATATTATCGTAAGAAAGAGATTATATTATCTCGTATTGTTATTGTATAAAAATAGTATGCATTTCCATTTTTTGCGCCACTAATCCTCGATTACCCAGGAATTATCTACCTAAATAAATTCTAATACTATTTTCAGCGTATTAATCATATCAGCAGTATTTTGTTCAAAAAAAATTGCCACTTATCTGTGTCAGATAATAGAAAGACATGTCATGCCAATTAATAGTTGAAAAGATAAATAAAAAAAATATCCTACTTTTTCAATACTCTTAAAACACCGTATGATTTAGTATCAATTCACCAGTAGAAAGATTATAAAGTATATGTGTAATAGTTTGTATTTAATTAAATCCGAAGTAGTGTACATTAGTGATAATCGCTTATTCGTTAAATATATTTACAAATTAAGTAATTCTTGTCAAATTTTGAATTTATATCAACTTAAAAGATTTCAATCGATAACAATGTGATGATTTTTGTTTATTATTATCGCCATATAACTAAAGTTATATTTCTGATTTATATTAAAAAAAAACTAATTTCTGTCAACTAGTAATGACTACAAGACCTTAGGCAAAACATAATTTGTCATATAAGTAGAAATTGATGGAAAAATGGCAAATTCAACAAGAATTAAATTAGTCAAGAGACTAAAAACATCATTATTTTGATATTGACATATATTTTCATCGGCTGTTTTATAATATGTGTACTTTTTCAATTTTTTTATTAATGATTATGTAACCGATAACATAGAATAACATTTTTGGACATCTGCTTTTTTTCTCTCAAGGTCTTCAATATTACAACAATTCATAAAATATAGAATTCTTCCCGGACAATATATAGAACGTTAAAAATATATTGTAACTAGAAAAATTAAATAGATATGTACATATCAATTTGTTGACATACAATTTAATTCGATGGGTTATTACATAAAAACGTAGAGAAGAGTTAAAATATCCACATTTATTATTAATATGCCATATTAGATTTTATTATAATACGTTTTTAAATAATATGTTTATAATTATTTAAGATCGTTTAAGAATAAAACTGCATATTTAATTCAAACAATGGTGTATTTGTAGATATGTTTTTGTATTGGATAATTATCCATTATATTATAAGCAAACTTCGACTAATAGGGTGAAAAAATAATATATTTTCAATTGCTTATAATTTTAGAGCACTTCACGACTTATATTTTTATTATTCTATTTGAACTTTCGTATATTAATAGAGCAATCTGCAATTATGCATGTTTTAACCCATAATAGGGGCATTTTGTGACGAGTTAAAAAAAATTGTAGGAATAATCGAACCTCGGCTAATGGCGTAAAAAAACAGGTTTTTAATTTCTCACAATTGTAGAGCTTTGCGCGATTTGCATTTTTTATGTGGTAAAACGTATTATTATATTTGAACTTTTAGATAATAATAGAACAATCATAACTGTAGATGTATCATATAATGTTTTAAAGGAAATCATTGCAGAGCTCGAAAACTTCAAACTATGTACTTCATTGTGAACAACCATAAATTACACTAAACTGCTGGTTTTCTTTGAAATATGTAATAATATCGTTGTATTGAATAAGATAATATGTAGTTTCGAAACAGCGTGTGACTCTTTTTGTCCGGATATGTTGTGTATTGATAAAATGGCGATAAAGGAGTCAAAGTTGATCAGTATAAAGAGCGAGTGCTCGTCGAGAGGAGACATTATAATCATCTAGTAGTAGCCGCGTGTTTGAATTAGGCGGGCTATGCGAGTGTAGCGCGGGCAGCCAATAGGAGAGCAGAACAGTCAGCAGCAGCCAATAGCAGGCCAGGCCCGGCGCCGTATATATAGCGGCGCGCATCACTCCCGGCCTCTTTTCCTCGCCTTGGTTAGTCAGGCGCAGTGCTCCTCGCGCTCCTCGTGTTCCTGTAACTGTAACTCGTCTCCTGAAGATGCCCGACACTCTCCTGAACGGCCTGAACGGTCACTCTTCAAACTCTAACGGCCGCTACTACGAGATGCCCAACAGTTCCTTCCTGTTCACCTCAGAGTCTGTCGGCGAGGGACATCCAGGTGACACTTTGTTTATATCAGCCATGTGCTTTCACTGTAACTGTAACTGTAACTGAAACTGTAACTATGACTACAGATAAGATGTGCGATCAGATCAGCGACGCCGTGCTGGATGCTCACCTGCTGCAGGATCCCGACGCCAAGGTTGCCTGTGGTTAGTAATAGTTGTAGTCATGAGATAACCTAGTGTTAAAGTGTAGTAATGCAATATGACTGAACAGAGACTGTGACCAAGACCGGCATGGTGTTGCTGTGCGGGGAGATCACGTCTAAGGCTGTGGTTGATTATCAGAAGATCGTCAGAGACACCGTCAAGCACATCGGCTACGACGACTCGTCTAAAGGTAAGAACACAATAACACGCCTGCACTCAGAGGTTATGTCCATCGCCATGTCTTACAGTACATGCTCGTTTACCTAACCTGCTCTTCCACACACTCTGTACTCCGTTAACCTTGATCCTTGAACCGTGCTCTGTCTGTAAGGCGTAGATTCCCCTTTTTACCATTTTGAACCATCGCCATTGTTGAGATATAAATAAACCTCCCTGCGATGTTCCATTTACCCCTTTTTTCAATATGTATACATGACAGACACTTTTAGAATGGAGGGTCGAGAACCCTTCCTCAAGAAATACTATACACCTCAAATGAAATGTTATAATAAGGCATTGATAATACAAAAAAAAAATACATATACCTCAACGATAATGGTTTAAATAGTAAATATTTAAGAGTCCGAATCCTTCAACAGAATGGATGAAATTCAATTCCAAAGTATTCTTGGGTGCCCGTCCTTTTATATTACAGCTTAAACTAAATTATCAACAATTTAAAACAATATTTTTTGTCCTAACCCACCCAGTGTTTATAAATTATGTCAATTCAGATCTGAATACTTCTCGGACTTGCCAAATGGTCATCTGATTTATTGCATTATAAGGGCTGTTTTGTTCTCAAATCAATAATGACCACAGTTTTGGTTATGGTAATTGTTAAATAAATCACAGATGAGTAAATTTAATAAATGAATAACATTATGTGTAAAAAAAGCAATTGAAAATAGTCTAGTAGGAAAAGCTTTGTCCTTTATTTTACGCAGTAGCATTATTCTAAAACAGAACAAATCTGGTATTGTGGTGGTATTTAGAAATGTGCGTTTTGCAATTTAGCATTATATCGGGATGTATTTGCTGAAAATCCCTTTCTAAACAGAATATGTGTTGGCAAGTAAATGTAAAAATTGTTTACAAATGATTGATCGGAATAATCAAAACAAATAAAACACTGAAATTAAAATGCATACTGTTTGGTTGTTGCCACAGTGTCATTCGAATTTCTTATGTCCTTGCTTATTAGCAGCTGGCCTTTTTCATTTGGATAATTATCAAAGCAATTTTAGGTGAATGTAGTAATAAATAAGTATAACCTTTCCACTGGTGGATATTTTGATGTAATGAAAGAACACTGAATATGGATAATTTACCCTTTTCGCGAACGTAGTGAAAATAGTTTCTTAGGAATAATTATGATCTAAAAATCGATTTAGTCTTATAGCTTAGGAATCATAGTGCTATCAATTTATATGTTTGATAAGGAATTTGTATAATGCAACAGCAGTGTATAAAATTATTAATGCTATCGAGGGAGACATGTTCAATAACAATAAATAGTTAGAACTGAATTATCACAAGCGAAGTCAACATCATGGCCATCCCTATACATATTAGTCAATTATAAATATCTATTGTGGCTAACAACATTCAGATGCATTTAAATGGTGCAACGCTTGAAACAAAGCCAATATTTTGCTGTCAAACATGAATCGTGTGATATTGAAATGAGGGAATTGTTGTTTGTTGACACTCTTTGTCCCCATTTTGATGGATATTCCTCTCCGTCTTATCACAACATTTTTCATAACAAATCAACATCATTCACTATTTCAATGTAATTATCTGATATCAATATTGAAATGAAATCAGGATTTGATTGGAAGACCTTAAATTTGCTGGTAGCCATTGAGCAGCAGAGTCCAAATATTGCTGACGGAGTGCATACGAATAGAGAAGAACACGATATCGGAGCCGGGGATCAGGTACACATCACTGACTTGAACGGGAGATAAATAACTTGCGACTATTGCTGCTTTCCGGGGACAATATTATTGATTATATATTGTATCGCATGTTCTTGGGGTGTTTAAATCAACAACAAATTGAAGATTACTGATAAATTCTTGGTGGAAACGCATTTTATTCAATAATACAATTCAAAGGTCTTTTATATTTACTTACACATATATACGCATATAAATTCAAATGGGAATTATTTTTCATTGCATGCATTTGGAAGATATTATATTTATTTCATCATTCTGCATGTGTTCATTTAAAAAAACAAATACTTTCTGCAGGTTTTGACTACAAAACATGTGCAATTTTACTTGTGTTGGATGAACAATCACCCAACATTGCCAATGCCGTACATCTGAACAAACCTGATGAGGAAGTCGCAGCTGGAGACCAGGTTAGATTTTTCTCTAAACACACATTTTCATTATTTTTTCTCATAGATAAACTAATTATCACACACCTTTAAAATATTACACTCATCTGACATACTTTTGATAAATAAATTGGTATATTTTGTTTATTTGAAAAAATAAATTGACACTCATATTTGCATGTAATTCAAATTGAATTTGCACGACTTGGGTTTTTTTTGCATTAATTATATTTATCAATATTGTTTACAAATAATTGAGTAAATTACATACAGTAAGTTTACTCCCCACTTCTTCTGGATTGGAAAACTGAATTTGATCACGCTTACTAATCATTAATTACTTTAATACAGACTCCCGATTGTCTGGGCTTATTAATCCGGGTTTGCGTAATCTATTTTAATAAGATTATTATACACTATGTTTAAATTTAGATTCTTCTATGGAAATCTATAACTTGAAAAATGGATAGTCGCGAGTTTATTTTATTTTTAAGTATTATCTTTATTGTTTCATTTTCAAATATATTTGTTTAGGGCTTGATGTTCGGATATGCCACAAATGAAACTGAAGAATGTATGCCGTTAACAGTTGTATTGGCTCATAAACTCAACTATCGTATTGCCGAACTTCGCAGAAACGGAGAATTCCCATGGGCTAGACCAGATACAAAGACCCAGGTAAACTTGCACCTTTTCAAAAATGTATATTTAATTGAAACAAAATGTATATTGATTTATATTTTAACTCGCAGGTTACCTGTGAATATGTTTGCCATAACGGAGAAACCATCCCTCAACGCGTTCACACCGTAGTCGTCTCAGTACAACACTCTGAAAAGGTAATCTATTACGAAATTCTTAAGCTGAATTTTAATTTCGTCGATTTAAATGTTAATTTTGTCTCCAGATCGAAGTCGAACAAATAAGAGAAGAAGTCAGAAAGAAGGTTATTGAACACGTTATCCCCAAAAAATACTTGGACAAAGACACCGTAGTTCACATCAACCCTAGCGGACTCTTCATTTTGGGTGGGCCTCAATCCGATGCCGGTTTAACCGGAAGAAAAATCATCGTGGATACTTATGGCGGATGGGGAGCTCACGGAGGTGGAGCGTTCAGTGGAAAAGATTTCACAAAGGTTGACCGCAGTGCCGCATACGCCGCTAGATGGGTGGCCAAGTCTCTAGTGTGCGGTGGATATTGCAAAAGATGCATGGTCCAGGTAAAATAAATATACCACCCAGTGATTCTATAATGATTTAAATCATAAATATATTTATGTCCTTTTTACAGGTTTCCTATGCTATCGGTGTGGCTGAACCATTATCTATTACCGTATTTGACTATGGCACATCAGACAAAACTCAAAGTGAGTTACTCGAAATAGTGAAGAAAAACTTCGACTTGCGACCTGGAAAAATCGTCAAGTGAGTAATCTTATAATTATATACAACAATATCATCCATGTTAATTTTTATGCAAGATCATTAATACCATTTTTATAAAAATTGCGAAAGATTTGGTGGATAACGGCATACGCCCTTTCAAAGGATATTTCACTTGATTATCTTGAAACAGTCAATTTCAGTATATGCCATTATTCCAATCTCTCAATTAGGGTTACACTTTTTTTTATAATTGCGGGTCACCCTTGTAAACAGACTTCTCGAATTATTGTTCTGGGTTTTATCATTCAAAATGTGAATGGAGGCAAAATAAAAAACCCTGACCCTGGTGGTTTTTCTTGTTCGACTCTTTTCAGCAATGTCTAACAATTTTCAAAATGATTTATTGCACTGATATATTCTATGTTATCAGGAATATCATTAATAATTAATTAATCTTTGTAAATAGTATGGACTTGGAAGTTCCCGTAAAACAAACAATGAAAATACACAATCAGTATATCAAAATAATAATATTTCTTTTGAAAAATGTAATTCTTGTGACATCTGCTCTTTTTCCGCCATAGTCTTCAATTGCTAAGAGAAACAGTAGAACTTTGATATAGGTGGAGGAAGTTTCCGTTATATAAATATTATTAACGTGTAATGAAACTTTGAACATGTAATTTTGACTGGATTTTTTATTTTATTATTTACAGAGAGTTGAACCTTCGTGCACCGATATACCAAAAGACAAGCACCTACGGACATTTTGGACGAGATTGTTTCACTTGGGAGAAACCGAAGACTCTCATTGAATGACTCGCGTAAATTAGTATATCTTAAAATATTTTTTGTATATATTTATTTTAGAGTTTTCTCTCTTCTCTTTATACATGCATATATATATATATATTATTATAGGAAACAGTCAATGACATAATGTTTGGTGATAATACATTATGTAATATTTAACAAAATGCAAATCGTACTCGCGTATGTGTATGGAAAATAAATTGTGTCGACACTACTTAGTTCATAAGGACTATTTTAGATATTTACACTAACCAAGATGGGTAGAAGTGAGTGAAGTATCTTCGCCTCGGTTAGAGCCACAGTCGATTAGGAAACGCTTATCGTTTCCTAATCTTCTGCAAACTCGGATTCGATATTCGCACATACACATATTTCCAGCGGAAGCCGTCGGTGTGTCCGATATGTCGAGTTTGGTTTGTGTTGTGTTTACGTAAAGAGCAATTAGGGAAAAGAGCCATTCCGAAAGCACACCGGCCTGCTGGCGAAGCAATGTTTCATTTCTGCATTTACCTACATCATCTATTAGGGCAGAGTACTTGTCTTTTACTCTTTGTAGATAATTGTTTGATTAATAGTGGTGACAATGCTGCAGTTACGTTGATGCCGTCTGCATGTGTAATTAAGGATATTCGAATGAATGAGTGATTCAAAATGGTGCGAGTGTTTTTAACTGGTTTTTTTTTTTATTGTGTGTGTGCTCCTACTCATATTGTAAATGTAAGTTTCCATTGTCACTAATTAACTGTTATCTTGGATGGTCAATGTTCCAAATATTCAAAATAAATTTCGAACTGAACAGTTCTTGATGAATTTGTTTTTTTTTTATGTGTCATTTCAATTTTTTAATACTGCCATTGTATTGAATATTACTTTCATAAATAAATGTTGTACACTAATATTGATTTTTTTATTTATATATACCCTGAAGAGGGTATTTTTATACACAACGTGTTAATTGTCTGTCGGTGATCTTAACTATTACTAGTTACACAGAACTTAATAATTGCCACAGTATTTACCTTACAATACAGGAAATTTGAGTAAACCTGAATCAAGACGATCGATCGGGATTTTATTATTATTATTCCCAGTCGTAAAAACCAATCAAATAAATTTAAAAATGTTTGACTTGAGTGGGATTTGAACCCATGACCACAGAATTTGTAGCCATGCACCTTATCCCCTGATCTATTACGCTGGCTTTTTACCGTATTACGTATGCTGACCTATTATTTCTTTAAGTGTCCTCGGCATACAGGTATCGAAACTGAACCCTCTGGAATCGTTTGTTGAGAATGTATTCAAGAATCATTCTGCTATTATTTCATCAAGTTAATTCTTGGCTCCAATTCTAATAAAACAAATTTTAAACTCCAATCGCCCTAAATCCCAAATGGCCCAAGATATTATATTTTTTTAAAGTAATACCATTTAAACAATCCCATAAATTTAAAGATGATATTGAAATACATAAAAAAAAGTACAATTTGCTCATTAGATTGTAATATTTTTAATCTCTGAATTTGGCCCTTCGTCTGAAAAGATTGCCCGCCCCTTCTGTAAATTTACCTCTGTATAATCCCTAGTATAAATAAATGGCAGTTTTATTGATTAGTATAATTGATAAAGTTGCCGTGTAAATTATTTCTGATAATTGTTGCTTCTAATTACAAATGTACAGACTATCTTATGTTTGTAGAGCAAATGTCAGACTTTAGACAAAGCAAACGGCTGTTATTGATGAGGTGTCGGAAACGAGAGAGGCTAACGGTGCATTTAACTAAAATTATTAAATTATAAATATAAAAACATTGCCATAATCTACATGAAAAGTACAATTTATTTAAAACAAAAAAAATGACACCTTGTTGAGTTTACCTCTGGTTTCTGATGTCTCATCTATCAAAAAGTTTTTAAAATGTGAATTATTAATAATTACAATGCAAATCAATCAATAAAAAAACAGTGAGAATATTTTTTTACATATTTTAATGAAAATTTACTTTTATTTTTTATCTTAACTTTAATTCACTAGGTGACTGTTTGAATGATTTTTTGCACATCAATCAATGCAATTTCTGGGTGTGTTTTAATTCATTTGTTATCTCAGTTAACACATTCATGTAACTCTGATTATTGTTAATTTATATTATAAAATGACTATTTATCATTAATTAATACTTATTATGAAAAATAACGATATCATTTCAGGAATGTGATAAGTCATATATCTTGTTTTATTTATTAAAAGTTGATATCATCTGATAATTAATCCATTACACTTGCTGATAAGCACAAGTTATCTCACATATGCGTACAATTAAGAAATGAATAATAATCCAACTGCACGGAAATAGAAGGTGTGTATAAAATTCAAACATAATAATATGTGATCTTTGTTGTGTTCCATTGTGGTATTTTTATTTAAGGTCAAAATAAGATATGAGTAGTACTAGACTTATTACTGAAGGAGTACGTCATTGGAAATATCACATTTTGAGAGATATCATCAACACTACCAATGATGTTATACTACTAGAAGTATTACAGTTGAATAGACGAGGTTGGAAATATTACATTTACCCGAGTTGTATTTTTAGATTTGCATGTTGGAAGTTAATCGTCGTTTAGAAACTTATATTAAGTGGAAATTACAGAAAGACATTCTCGTAAAGTATTTAAAAGATCGTAAAGAACAACCAGAAGCTGCAATTAAAATGAATACCGCATACGCAGATTTGGAATTTGAAGAGTTGATGTTAAAACTCACAACATCGTCTAATATCGAAGAAATTCACGTGAGTTTAATTTGCTCTCACAATAACGCCAATAAAATGATTTATTTTTATAAACATTTACAGGACTGTCAAAAAGAACTTCAAAAAAGACTATCTTCATATGTAACAATGAAAGAAAGCATTTTGGCAAAAAACAACGATTCGAGCCATTCTTCAAAACAAACTGTGAACAATAATCAAAATAATAACAAGAATATAACACATGGTATGTTTGATTGGCTTGTTTTACAGTGATTCCATATTGTTTCAATGGAGAAACAAATTCACTGGTTATATTGAGTTTGTATTATTTTCATAGCTAATAACTGGCTTTTAATGTGGAAATATTAGAAATATTCTTAAAAATTGTTATTTAACAAATATAATTCATATTTCAAAGCGATAAATAAATATAACCCCATTTATATTGGTTTCGAAAAATAATTCTGATATAAATATTTGGTAAACAAAAATCAATGATATGTAGTTTTAAGTCATTTAAGGCATTTTTTAGCTTGAATAAGTTTGTTGTCTCGCCTCTAATTTTGGCAAAATGGACATACGCAGTCTGCAAATAAATCTGACGATATAATACGGATTCAATGTAACAAATTCCTATATTTAATTTATGCTTTATGTGAAAATTTAACAGGCAATGGAAAAATGCTCACGAAAATTCCATCACATAACAAACGATGCTTCAAAACTCCCCTTTCAAACGAATATGGTGAATCACTCGGCTGGTGGTACGCACAATACGACAACCAGAATATAATCAAGCAGATGGAAGTTTACCTAAACCAGCCGCCGGTGTTTCTTAGAACCGGTAAACTTTTATTCTTATTTAATTACAATCATGTCACTCGACTGTTATTCTAATCATTACAGGATTCGACGATAAATTAATGTGTCCTCTTCCATTGAACCAAACTGGATTGGAAAATGTCAAAAATGCAGAGATTACATATGAAGAATTCGCAAAGCGGTGGAACTCGCTCGGAGGAAAACCTATTATATTTCTATAATTAAAAAAACAAAATATTTTAAGCAATAAGTTTATTCAATGTAGTGTGCAACAAAATATAAATAATTACAATTAATCAATCACAATATTTGTAAGCAAAACATAAATTAGTCTCTTGAGTTTGTAAGTAACTTGACACAAATAATGTATTTGGCTTAAAGAGTAAGGAAGATTGGAAAGATTATTATCATCATACATATTTTATGAATTGGTAACATAAATATTGCATTTGGTCCATTAATGATTTTGATTTTCAGCTCTTTTATAGTTATAGTAATTATAAATGCAAATAACATAAAAATAAATGAATATTTGAAATATAATATTTTTGAACCTGCTTTGTACATTTTATTAATCAGTTGCTTTAGTCCACTTATTGGATGAAAACAAATAATCCGGATGGCACTAAATAATATGTAATAGACATAAAAATCTGGTAAATAGATATAAAAAAATAAGACTTTGTAGTCAAAGTGCTAAATAATATAACTTTTAATTTTATGTGTTTGTAAAATTGTAACAATCACGTTGGCGATTTTAGAGCACTTTCTACATTATTAATAAATGAGTCCGAGACTTTCTAGATGATGAAAATTTAAATGGTAACAAAGCCTGAAGAAAGCTACTCTGAAAATCAATCTCCACGGATGTGAAGATCGAATCACCACGTGCAGACGATCCGAGGCCGTGGTCAAAAGCTAATGTGATTCTTTTATTAGACGCGCACACTGTTCAGCGAGCAATCTCTTTGAGGCTTCTTCGTGCAAGAGGATAAGTTTACCAGAAGTGGAGTTTCCGAACAGACCTTTCTTCTTTCCGTCAGGCACGGGTACAAAAACACCTTTATCCACAACTGTTGGATCGTGAGGTAATTCCAACCAAGTATACGACCATACAAGCTGAAATAAATACATATTTTAAAATTATGGAATTGCTCCATATATGGATCAGTGCGGCGCTTTTTTAACATTCACCGCAAGATTGCTTATTTAATTTTAAATAAAATATATTCAGTTTTTCATATTTAATTAAAAGAATAACTCACCTGCCAACCGCCAAACATTGTATTTTTTTCCAAATACGCAATTCTTTTATCTGTGCAAAGTACAACTTCTTTTTGCCCCACAATCCACAGATGCATCACATAAAGATCTGTCGTTACATATTTTCCCTAAAAATAATATGTATTTATTTAGTAAAATCACAATTAAAATACTGTGATCATGGGTTCCAATACAGCTCAAGTCACAGAAAAAATATTACAACTGGGAGATCGGGAATAATATTAATAAAATCCCAATTGATCGTCTTGATCCAGGTTTACTTTGATTTCCTGTATTGTAAGTTAAATACTGATTATTAAGTCGTTGACCTGTGTAACTAGTAATAGTTAAAATCACCCACAGACAATGACTTTACACGTTATTGTGTCTAAAACACCAAAATTTGTAAAAACATTCCCAAAAAGCCATTCGGGGCATATACAAATAAATAAAATACAGTGCATTCTCGATAATCCGACACTTTTCCAACAATTTTTTCTTGTTGCGATAATTAGAGGCGCCTGTCACTAATATCGGAAATATACTTGACAATTTAATGTAAAAAAAATTGACAATAGATTATCGAGAGTATAGTGTATTATTTTACCTTATCAAGTTCCCTCAACAGCTTATAACCTTCAGCACTTTGTTTAGAGTAAGGTCGGACTAAACCATCGGCTTCTAACCAACGAGGCGGCCTTATCCTCGTCACTTCTAAATTCATATCTGCGGCTCTGAATGAATAACAAAAAATCATTGACAACATTATAAAAATGCTTACTTAGTTAAAAATTGTACTGACCTTTTTACAGCATCTAGTGAACCCGATGCGAAATCAACAACTCCTGCCGTGGGTCGGGCTACAAGACCAACAGCTCCTTTACCGAGTCCCTTGAAAAAGCCACGTGTACCTTCCTCTCGAGCTCCTGATATTGGCTTAGTAAATACACCAGTAACACCATCCACGACACCCTAAAAATATTTTATAAATTTATTAGTAGACTTAAAATTATTTGACAAACATGAATCGTATTAAGTTTCTCATATACTGACCATAAAAAGTCCTTTTCCACTTCTCGCTATTCCTTCTTGAAGATTAGCTGGAGGTTTATTTATGTTGTCTCTCCTTTTCCGTTGATAATCTGTATCCAGAGATAATGCGGCTAATCCGTGGCCCATGGCACCGGCAATTCTCGATACAGCACCGGCAGCTCCGCCGACTGCATGGCCGACTAAAGATCTAACTCCTAATATCAATCCTTCGGCAAACTCACCTGGACCTTGGATGGCTCCCTAAACAGATTTGCATTGAAAATTCAATCACTACATTCAATTATATCAACTTATACCTGGAATGGTTCATAGAACAAATCTTCAACTCCTTTAGTCAACCCAATAACTAATCCGTAAGGGTTGCCAATCACATCTAGTCCCAAAACAAGAACGTATAATTGTTTTAAAGCTTGTCCGGTATAGTGTTTTGTTACCGTAGAAATCAACTCTTTTTGAGATAAAAATTCATAATTTCGTTCGTAGTATGCCAATCTATAAAAAAATTAAGATGTGTATATTTGAACGTTGAAAATAATAAAACAATTTCATACTTAAATATGACATCGTTCATATCAGTTAATGTAACACCGAGTCCCTGAAGTACAGTGCCTAAAAATGAGGGTAATTGTGTCGAGCCTCCCATTGAAAATGACACGTGAACTTTAAGAGGTGACAAATGCAGTTGATCGTAGAAATGTTTCAATTCAAAGGCTGTTCCCGCTGCGACAACGGATTCGAGGGGTTTTGTTGCATTCTCCATATCCAAAGCGAATTTCTCAGCCTGTAAAAAACATGAAACAAAAGGTTAGTGTGTCGAATTTATGAGTGAGACTCGCGGGTTTGAACCACGGCACCGGCAAAAACGGTGTCACTTGGTCTACTAGATCTGAAGGACTCATTGCTATGGGGGGGCCTGGGAAACCACCTTTACTATATTATACTCCCTTCAATAGTAAAGGTGTCACGGTATTATTAAAAAACAAATCAATTGTTTATACAATAACACAAAAATAAATATGTACATACCGCATCACTTTCAGATATTTCTTTTTCCGGGAACATGGCGACCAAAGCATTAATAAGTCCCATATCGATTTTGACATGAAACTCTTGCACTAAAATCTTGTAATACTTATACTGCTTCACATTGGTATGCTCCATCAAACGCTCGACTATACAAAGTTCGACAAACGGTTTGATAGCTGCAAAGAAATTAAATCACAGTTGATAATTTTGGAATAATATGATTATAGTTTATGATATAAAACCTTGAGTGGATCCAACGCTTTTCGGGGGAGGTACGGGAGCAAGAATAACTGGGAATGTTGGTGCTGGTAATTGTTGATCGATCTGTAATCGATGCAAACGAGCGTGGAGCTGAACTCGATGTGTTCCACTGCCCCATTGAGCCCACACGCCCGGCTGCGCTGTCCGTTTCAACCGTCTCTTATTTGGTCTTATCATTTCCATGGTTTCAAAATCAACCTAAAAAGACTTATTAGAGTGCCGATAAAAAATGAAAAATAAAAATAATAACCTCAGTTTTAGTATCTATGAGAGCTCCTCCGGGTACGGGTTTCTTTGCAACTTCACATTCTTCTAAGTATCTTTGGTAAGCATCTTCTACCATCGCAGTCTCTTTTACACCCAAAGATTTAAATCTTCGTGACCCGAATTTGCACTGCTCCCAAATTATACCAGAACTGGAACAAAAAACAAATTTTACAGTTCAATATCTCTGTGGAGTAAACGTGTAAAATTTTATCTGAAACACAATTTGTTTCCAACTGTTTTTGGAAATACATATAAAAAAAAATCAAAACCCTAATAATATATGAAAAACATTAATATCGTTGATCAAGAGCATAAAAATAATTGCTTTGGAAAATTTTATACTTTCCAATCAAATGAGGTGCTCAGAAACAAAAGCTCCCAAAGCCAGTATGTATTGGTTTTTTAATTTTTTTAAAATTGGTTGTAGTGGATTCTCTTGATAATTAATAATTTGTAACATTTGACTATCAAAATATCATAAATTCATTTTACCGTCCTTCTTTTTCTTCTTTTACTCTGATTTGAGAGCTTTTTACTTTGCAAACGCCCATCAATTGTATTACATGTTCCATATTGCAATACAACAGAAAAAGAATACATAAGAATTTCTTCACAAACCTTGCAATGCTGAGATATAAAATCTCCTGCCTTATGAGATTATTCACCAAAGACAATCCGAGACCGTGTATAGAGATTGTCGCTTCCATATTTATAGCCCCAATTTCACCAGCCGTATGTGCAGCGTGAGCCAAAAGCAAATCTGACGTGAATAACAATACTCGTTGCATGCCGTCCAAAAATGATACCCAAAATGCTCGTGTTTCATTTCCGACCCTATAAATTTATAACATAATTATTTCTATTTTTCAGAATTTGTATAAAATCAATCAATAATATTAACATGAATTCTCCTAAGCCATCTTTGCGAAGATCATTTTCAACTTCTTTCTTTTTGAAACCTTCAAAAATAATTATCCTCGGCCCGGCTGGATTCTCCCATGTATACAGCATGTTATGCATTCCTTTTATATTCCTGCAATTTTTGTCAGTAACAACAGTCACGCTTGAAGTGAATATTATAATTTTTATAAGTATACTTACTTAATATTAACACTTTCTTTTTCACACAATTTTATTTCAAACTGTGTATGATTAATGATAAGCGCTGGAGCTAAACCGGGTGTGTACTGTCTCATAGTGATATAGACACCGCCTTCGGAGACTTGTGTTTCAATCATTATGCCTCCATACTGTATTAGAGAATTATTATTTGAATCAGAAATTTCAAAACGATTTCTCGATAACTATTTACCTGATTGTTTAGTTTCAATAATGACGAGTGCTGATCAGTGTAAATGAATGGCGCACTCACAGCGGAATGGTCTTGAACCTTTAAACGCATCAGTTTGTCTTCTTTTTCAGATTTAGGCCACAGTGGTTTGCTAGTCTTGCCTTCAACCTATTATTTTTAATAATATTTAATGTCATACAGGAAATTAATATGAAATGAATATAATACCTTTGTATATGGATCTCCAGGTCTGTCAACTTCCTGACACTCGATAGCAAACGGTGCATTGTTGATCAGTAAAAAGTATGGTGTAAATGTTACTTGCTTTGTAAGACTGTTATAAGTCAATGTATTTGAAACGCCAATCTACAAGAAATTTTCGGTAAATAATCAGTATGTATTATTAACTTTAAACTAATAAAATATACCTGATATAATTGACCACCGTGTCTACACATAATGACTCCAGAGCTTCCGGGCACATCCAGTGAAAACTTTTCAGACCATTCACCATTTTCAACTCTAATCGACGCTTTCTTTTTACCAAAAAAGTTTTTGGCCCTAAAGGAGAATAGTATCGGTCCTTTGTAATCTGCTGGATGGTACAGAACGTTTGTCAACTCATCACCGCTCTAAAAATATAATTACATGTTTAATAATAATTCCTTAACATCGAATATTCTCTCTGGTTGTACAATGCATTATGAAAAATATTGTTTATTCCAATATTTTTTTAGATGATGACTATCACTCATAGTTGAAATGTGTCAACAATAAAAAAAATGTTAGAATAATCCCGTCAAAGCTCTTTATTCTCAAGAAAAAAAATTGTGACCATTTTTCAAACATATTCCCAATTAGAAAACCCACAAAAAATAATCGGTGATAGAAACAAAAATGTGCCAACATTTATATTAAAATATATCAATGAAGGATAAAAACTCGGTAATGAAGTTATTTTTTAATTAACATTAAAAAAAACAACAGTTTTTTAGCCATCACCATGACCAGATTATATGTAATTAAATCCATTGAATAAAACGCTTTGTATTTTATCGATAGTCTTCAATCGTTTTGTGTTCTTATAAGTGAATGATATTTCCGCGAATACTGAGCTTTAACTGATAATAATTTAAAAATAAAATTAAATTTTACATTTAAACTTCTGCAAAGAAACTCTCCGATTGAATTTTAGCATAGAATGCAGTGAAGTAAACATGCTTAAAGACAAATTGTGAATAAGCTACAAATTTAATAAAAATTGTGTACAAAGAAATCCTAAAATAACATGCAAACATTCTGCTAACAATAACATTTACATATTTCATATTGTATTTTTTAATCATCATAATATAATAGGTTTAAACTTTTGTACATATTTACATAGGAAAATTCCAATAACACCAACATTATCTTAAAAAGATTAATGCCTTCTTAATAATTAAACTTTTTTTTTTCGTATGTATTTAAATACCCTCACCTTATTAATTTACATATTCAAACCAGATTGTATATAATTCTACATATTTATTTATTCTTCATTGTGACCTAATTCGATAAAATTGTTAAAAATTTAAAAAAAAAAGGGTTATGCTATAATTAATCAATTGTTAGATCTATTTTAAAAAGGTAAACTCGGATATAATGAGCACAGTTTACTTATATACTGTTTTTTATAAGAAAATGTTTATTATAACCGAGTTTAACAGCATTATTACAGTGCACATAAAAATTATATTTTAAAATCAAATAAATTACATTAAATAAAAGTAGAAAGTAATCAAGCACTATACACCGATATTACATTTTATAGGAAAATGTAATTTTACAAGTACCTTTCGAGGACTGTCGGTAGATATGCTTTTTTCATTTTTCCGTGATTTCTGTAAGACGAAAATTTTATAACAAATTGTAAAAGACAAAACACACACTCACACACATTGAATAAACTGTACATATTCTATGAAAAAAATACTGTGCAATAAAATATAATAAGTTAATAGGGAATAAGATGGGGAAAAAAATCAAATTACTTATATTATGTATACTTTCTCAAAGAAAACAATGATTTCATTCACTACAAAATGAAATGAATAAATAATACATATGTAAACAATTTTTCTTATACTTACTCGATAAGCGAGAGCCAAACCAGTCTTGTTGAGCATCCAAAATGGACAATATAATGAGAAATGTTGACATCCGTTCACTTCTGAACAATGCATACCCAAATCGAGACTCATTTTTAATGAACTATCGTGAGATTCAAATGTCCAGACAGAAAATTCAGGAGCGTCTTCCGGCATCTCGCTGGTGCATACCCATGTTTTTTCAAGATACAACGGTAACTACAACAATTGTTTTATTGAGATTAAAAATAACAAAACATCATATTAGACATAAGAGGCAGGTAGTTTCTTTAGTACTTACCATGATGACAATGAGTGTACTTCCGGGTTCTACTTGTGGTAAATGAAGAGTTTCTCCCGGTTTCACAATTTTTTCGATAGGATTTTGAATTCCTTGAGCAGCGACCGATATATCGACTGGTAAAGTATTCTGTAAAACTACAGCAGGACGTAGTGTAATATTGAAACAAGCCGATGCCATTGTATGACGAGATGTATCACTTAAAAATACTTGTTCCATTACCCCTACAGCCTAAATTAAAATAATTTAATTTAATTCAAATTATAATAAATAAATATTTTTAATGATATTACTACCTTCATGAAAAATCTATCCTTATGTACTTTGTTTTTGGAAGTGCAAGGTAAAAGTTTGGTTTCTCGGATGGATTTTTGTAAATCTTTCCAAGTAAATGGTTTGACAGAAACATTATAACCATCAACTGAGAAGAATAATTCACTTGTCGGAGTATAAACAGCTCTCAAAGGAAGATTCATCGTTTTGTTCGGTTCAACATAGCCCAAAGATTCAACTTCATTACCTGCTGTAGTCATAAAGTGCACTTCAACTGGTACTGACAAATTATTTAACACCTATAAATAAACCCAAATTATAAAAATCATAAAATTAACAACCTACTATCTAATTGTTAGCTGTATATATCACCTGAATAACACTTCTCAAATTAATATGAATAGTTCCCTCGACTACCACCACTTCAGATATAATTCCATATCCTTCGCTTGTTAGCAACCCGGCAGCAGAAGCATTTTGAGACTTAGAACATTTTTGTAAAGGAAAATATCTTTTGTCAGCACGGACAACGGGTAGTTTCAATTCACAATCCAGCTCCAAAATCTATAATTTTAAATAAAATTTAAATAAAACATTACAATGAGACATGTTATTAAAAAAAATACCTTAATGTGCAATGACCAATCAGGTAGTTTTTGGTTTAATGTGGTGGATCCTATAGACTCAGATTTCAATTGTATAGGAATAAATCCACCGTGTTCTAATACCACTTCACTGAAAAAAAAACATGGAATATCATCACAATAAAATGAATTGCATACATGGGTACAGGAAAATACATACTCTCCAATAAACGAATTTCCATATTGATGGCTTGAGTCCAATTTCGGAGAATAAACCATAAAAGCATCATCTTTCATCAATAGAGCAATGCTTAAGCCAGTATCGTTTTTCACTAAATACGGATAAGATCCGTCAGACGATTTAGTGGACAGACCTCCTTGAACGGCCGTTGAAAATGATTTTCCTAAATCTGTTAAAACCTACAATTTAACAGAAATAATATTGGTCATTAATATATAAATAATGATATTCGTTTAAATATGAAACCTGTAATGCTGTGCTTGTTACGGTGAGTTCTAGAATTTCAGAACTAGAAATTTGCACACTTATATTTGGCTGAGGTATATTAATTTCGCCATCTGTTGTATCTACAGTCAATGCTGGAGACGTTTCTGCTGATGGAGACAAGACAGTAGGACTCGTGCAACCTTCACTTTCATTTGAATTTTTATTCATTTGTACCTAATAATGATAAAAAAAATTAAATCATTGATATTAAATGTTAATAAAAATCATTCATACTTGTAATTTCAATTCCCAGGGTATGTGTTCATGTTTATTGTCTTTAAAAACTTCAACTGGTTCTATAAGGGGTTCCCAAAGAGCCAAGGACTCGTTATAATAAGATAACTGCATAGCCCATGAAGACTCTAAGTTTAACTAAAATTAAAAAAACAAACATAACGGCAAATTGATATGATTTATATACAAATATATTACTTGACCACTCCAATCTTTGACTTGCGCTTGGAGAGAAGCTTGCATAGTGAGCATTGGAATCGTATCATTTCCTAATCCAGCTTCGATTGAGAGGATAATAACGGGTGCGGAAATTTTACATATTTCACCGGCTAATAGTTGACCAGTTTGATTTTGTGTCGACGATAAATCAGTGTTAGAAAGTAAATCTAATGCGTCAGTTGCTTCATCTGAAATATTGTATGGTTAATGAAATTCAATCAAAAGCATAATGGGTCTAATGAAACGAACCTGTTTTCAAGAACCAGTAATGTGTTGGGTTGAAAGGTTTAATATCCCACAGGTCTTTATAGATACCGACAACATCTTCTTTAATACCCGTATCATCATCTGACTTGGTCATTGTGGCCAAAACTCGATTCAAAAGATCGATGGTCGCTGAAAGGTACATAAATATGAATTGTAATGTAAAGTGATTATGTATTTTAAGGAATTATTACCAGGAGAAACATTAACTCTTATTTCAGAAACAATGATATCAACATCCCAACCACTTTTGTCTGTGGCTGAAGCATTCAATGTGACATCACAAGGTACTAACACTGAATATCTTCCAACTTCTTTTGCACCTGATGAGCCGTAGAGGCAAGTGAATAATTGGAATTGATTTATACAACCATTCATCAATTTTTGCTGTTCTGTTATGCGCATTTTAAATGTTATTTCATTCTGTAAAAATCAATTTAGGATTATTTTTTACAATTTATATATTTTACTAGCAAAAAATACTTACATTCAATATTAATGCTTGGCAATCTTTATTATCCATCGATTCGACTAGTATAATATCAGGTTTTTCAACTTTCAGATTAATTGTTACCGTACCGGGTTTGTCTTCTTTTGGAGGAATTTTTATTGTATCTTTATTTTTTTGTGTATCGGGAACACTAATTCGTGAAACTTTTCTGGAAACCTAAAATAATTTTTATGGTTAATACTTATGTTCATCAGACTAAAATAAAATATATTCTCACAGATGTGGAAGTTTGTGTTTGCAGATTTGATTCGATTTGATCAATAGCGTTCTTCTCTATAGGTTGTGTTGCTTCCATGCCGTTGGTTATGAATTCCAATATTTTCATCATAAAATCCATGGACAAAATAAGATTGAAGCTAAACACTCTTACGTCCACTATTTTAACCAAACCATAGAAATAAATGCATTATTTATATAATTAAAATTCAAATTAGATATTGATTGAATTAACTCACTGAAAATGTCCGATTGTTTTTGTGAAAAAGTCACATCAATCATGCTTCGTAATTTTTCTCCTGTGTCGTTGGAGATATTACTTATGTTTGCATCTACACCTGATTCAGTTTTTCTTTCCATAAATCTGGTTATCTTAGATTCACGATTGGGTCTTATATCATCCAAAAGACAATCCACGAGTAATAGAGAAGTATACATGGAATTATTTGACATCATTTTTCCTTTCACAGACAATAATAACAGACTAAATCTTGCCAAGCCGACTTCTTCATTCTTTGAACCCAATGTAGACATCAGTTGATGCTACAAAATAATTCAAAAATTATAAATAAATAAGTATTAATGTAATAAGAACAATAAAGATTACATTTTGTGAACTTTTATTCATCATTTCAATGGTTAGACTGTCCATTGTGAATGTAAATTTAATAACTATACGAGTAACATTTTTTGTTTCATTTTCAATGCTTTTGCGGCATACATTGCAGTTTCGTGTTTTTTTAGTCCAGATACTCTGGATTCAACACTCATACTTTGTTTTAGTTGTGGTCTTTCCGGTTGTGGCGGAGGAGAAGGAGGAGATGACTGATTCCCTTCAGTTAAATTTTCAGATAGGATTTTCATGATCATTTTAAAATCATCATTCGAGACGCTCACCTGTAATTGAACATTATTTTTAAATTTTTTCATTTTAACATAAATCATCGTTGACTAACTTTAATGGCTTTTAGTCTTCCTGACATGTCCATATCAGGTATTTTATTATACCAAGAAGACAAGTTTCTTTTAACAATCAAATTAAATGTTGTAGGTTGTAATAACATTTTTTCACAAGAAATATCTTCAACATTTTGATTTAGTTCAACACGAGATAATTTCAATTTTTCCAAAGCCAGCGTCAATTCATCAATTACGACAGGATGAGATTGCTACAATAAAATTAACGTTCAATAACATATAAATATATTTTTATAATAATTAAATCACACACCTTAACATCTATATCGATGAATTTGTTTGTTAAGGTAATAAAACCAAAATCAATCATTATGGCATGATAACTTGTTGAATTTTCAGGAGCTATGACTATGGGAGCCTTGAGTTGAATATGAAGAGCGATTTTTGTAGCTTTTTCATAAGCATTTTGTACATTGGCTTTTGCTGATTCCACAGCCATTGCGGAACCATCTTTAATAGCTTGCTGAGCTGCTTGGAAATTGTTGAGGAAATTCTAAAATTTCATTTTTTTTAAAGCAGTTTGTAGAAATGAAGCCTTTTAATAAATATGTAGTACTTACCAGCATAGATGAGACAAACCAATTCAGGAAAACAATCCTTATACAACTAATTTGTGCATCAACAGACATATCATTATTATCTACATTCATATAATGTTCAAGATTATATAAAACAATTTGAACAGTCAATGCATCACCACCAACAATAGATAATATCTAAAATTAAAAAATACCATACAATGTAAAAAATATATACAAATATTAATTTCTTAGACAGTGCACCTGTTTGTGAATAGTCTTCGGATTTTGATCGATAACTTTTATGTCCTGGAGAGTAGCATTAACTTGAGTATATGAATTTTTCATAATGAGGCCAGCCTTCAAGCCAGTAACTGCCATTGTCGCCAAAGATCTCTCATCAGTTGCTATCTCTACACTTACTTGTTCCATAAATATATTAACCTTTAATCCAATAGCTTCCACTTGAGAACTTTTTTTACGGCGTGTTGTGGTCGAAGCTGTGAATAGTTTAATGATTCAAATGAAACTATAAAATTCAATAGATTGTTATATGTTTACATATGCGGTTTGATTTCACTGCAGGCATTTCTTGATCTTCAGGTATTGTTGACAAAGGTGTTCCAGCTGAACCCACTCTATCTTTCTCCCCTTGTACTGCATTTAATCTCGCCTAGATAAAGACCAAAAATAATAATTTGATATTTTGACTTGTGAACACAAAATGGATGAAAAAAATTACTTGATATGTTGTGGCTACTTTCAAAAGCTGTTGTATACCCTCTTGGTGTAATAGAACCTGAAGTATCGTAAAATCGAGCTCGATTAATTGTTCAGCAGATCCATGGCGACTGTGAAAATCGGGACATTTTTTATCCACCTAAAATCAATCAATCGTAATAGTGGGCTTGTATTTTAATAATATATTTACTGCGTTGAAACCATACATTGCAATATTTAACGGTAAACAGATAAGGTCTATCATCTTCGTCGCATCTGACAGTTTGTATAAGAGGAAGACTTCCCATATCTCGATACAATGTTAAAGCTATACCTCCCAAGCGAGCACTAGCTTCTAAAGTGAGTGTTCTTTGTGCCGCATGTAGTTCTAAACCATTTAATGTAAAAGACAGAAGTTTTTCGTGTCCCTCAATAATTGCAGGATCGTGATTATTTCTTTGGACAGGAGACTTCTTCAACACCATAACAATAAACTCTAAAAAATATATTTAAATTATGAACATGAACAATGTATATGTATTTTAATGAAGTGACAAATATTTTTCCTCACCTTCCATTACAAAATTAGCTTCAAGTTCTGTAAGTTGTATAAACTCTTCTTCGGCTATTGATCTTGTATTTGACTTTTTTTCGGTATGCCTCTTTTTATTTTCCGCTGGATCAAAATATTTCAACAATGACAAACTAGAAGTGCGTGAATCTGATGCCTTGAAATAAATATATAAATTTAAAGATACCATTTACTAAACACTTCTTTATAATTAATTTACCTTTAAGAGATTTTGTTGTTCTTCCTTAGGGAAAGGAATACTGACTAGAATTTCAAGCATCGTGATAAGTCTGAAACATATTCAATTGGATGATACTAACCTATTTTAAATTCATATTTAAATGATTATTTATTACCTTTCTTCTGATGCGTTTACTGCTATTTGATGTAAATGACCAAAAACTTTCATTTTTGGAAGCCTGGGATCATCTGTTATAAGGCATTTTTGTATTTCGATCGTCAACGTAGTGGGCTGTAGTAAATGTAGTGAAGTGGCTCCACTTTGTACTATACATGCCTTCCAATCTTCAGATTTTTCAGAAATAACTACCTACAAATACAATATATTAATGTAGGATATGAGTGTGACAAATTTTAAATCAGTTGTTGACCTGTATATCGGTAAGTTTTAAAAGAAACTTATCATAAGAATGCATAATTGCTTGGTTAATTATTTCTTCTTCATCAACGCCTTCTTTATACAGCTGGTTTACATTAAATGCATTTTCTGATCTTGGTGCCGATTTGATATTGATCGAACCAAGATTTACGACTACACATGATTCATTGCTAAATATCAAATAAAAATTAAATTCCCACCAAAATAATTAACATATTACAAATTTGATGGACACTTTACCCGGTGAAAAATCCAGAATGTGGAATGATCATATATGAAGAACAGATGTTTATATCAATATCTAAAATTGTATGTTGGCTGACCGCATATTGTAATCCGAGAGCAGACTTTTGTTTTAAATTTGAAAGTCTGCTGTTAGCTGCAGCTTGTAATCTATAATATTAATATAATTAGTGAATTCATTTTTTAAACATAGATCTAAAGAATATTTATGATAGAATCATACTGGGCTAATGCGGATGATTCAGAAGGAGGTTTAAATACTTCAACTATTTTATTTATTGTCAAAGCATCATAAATAACTTCTAAAGGTTGAGCAGATACTTTTATACGTTGTCCGCAGGTATTATCTACAAAAATGCATTATGAGATTTTTTTTTACATTCAATGAAGTAAAGATAGTCATACCTATTGGGTTTGTTTCAAATATTACATCTAAAAGACTAGTGCCTGGAACAGTTTGTTTTGATGTAACCAATAATGGAGTAGTATCTCGCTGTACGAGGCCAGAAACTGTGAACTCTTGCATTCTAACAACAACTCTGTAAATACAATTTATAAATTTAATAAAAAAATACAATCAGTCTAAATTATAACAGAAACATACTTCAGAGCACTAGCACTCGGGCGTTGCTGAAGTGAAGCCTGAACATTATTAAGCTTTGATGTCAATACATCGGTTTTATCATCAGTGACTCGTAACAACAAACATCCCAAAATAAAGTGACATTCTGTAGCGACAAATTCCACAGGCAAATGAGTGGGGGAAGAGTTTTCTTGATAATCAATAGCTTGGAACAATTTGGCTTTTTCTTCTTGGGTCATAGCTTTTTCAAACTTTTTCACTAAGTTTAAAACATACGATTAAAATTTGTAATATGAAACATGGCATTTTTTAATCAATAAGAAATTACTTATATCAGTTGCATCCGATAGGTCGTCGTCTTTCTGTGTACCTCCCCACCAATAACTGAACCATCCTTTTTTCTTATTCGCTTCTTCCTGTGCCTTTCCTAATCTTTCCACCTATAAATTAAATTTATACATTAGTCAATGATACAAGATTATTTAACAGAATAAATTGTACCTCCATTTCAATTCTTTGTCTTATAACAACCAAATTGAAAAGGTCTAACTTCTTTTCACAATCAGTAATCAAACATTCCAGATCAGTTGAAATTTTATTTTTTGCAGTTTGAAGTTTTGTTTGATAGGCAGAGGCATATTGACGACAGACATTTCTGTGCTCGCACATATTATTCCAATCCCAATTTCTACGCTTCCTTTTTACTTCACCTTCCAACACACAAGTGTATGCAAATTTCCACCACTCCTTATAGTGACCTTTATATTCCGCAAGGAAAGGTCGATATTTTCTGAAATAATAATTGCATGAATTAATATTGATTTAAACTTTGTGGTAATTCAATTTGAATAAAAACCTGTATGGCATTCCTTTTGTCATTCTATCCATTGAATCAGCCAATTTCATGATATCTTGGTATTGAGCTTTAGTAATACCGATTGCCAGCTGATCCATATCGAAATTTAAAATGCATTTAGGAATCTCAAATTTAGGTGTGTCTGACTCAGGTTTGGGATTTAATTTTAACTTTGCAGATGCATTAATGGGACCCAAAACTAAAAATTTGTTTTTTTGAAATATAAAATCAGTACTGAGATATTAATACTAAACATTATGAGATATTTTCTTACTATATTTAAAATGAGTCGGAGTAAATACTTTTGTAGCAATTTCAGATTGAAAATTTTTAAGCATAGTTTCACGTGTCAACTGTGTATATAAGGTGGAGCTAGGATTCCAATACAATGCTAACCCTTCTAAATCCAGTACCTAAATATAAAAGAAGTGTTCTGTTGATTAAATAGTTAATTACAAATATATACATATGTATGTATTTTTAGTTATGAACCTTATAGATCCTTGTTACAGCTTCTTGTAATACGCATCTTTTCCATGTTTCATCCGTAGTGTTAACAGAAAGATTATGTAAACTCACACCCAAAGAAAAAGGATTACCAGGGTTAGTGACTTTATCTTCGTAGCGGATGTGAATGTCCTTAATGTTAAGTTGTACATTCTTTATTATTTGAGTCACAAGCTTTTCAACAAATGAATCATTCATTTTGGGTTGGTCTGAAACAATGAAGATTTAGTAAAATAACATTTCAAACAAGTATTCCAAAGAAGACAACATTTCACCTTTTTGAGCTTCACGCTTTTTCGCATCTTCAACTCTCTGTAACTCACTCTGTTTGCTTTGGAACATGAGTCGTTCTTCTTTTTCGGCATCATATTTCACATCTTGATTTGGTGCGACTAGTAAAAACAGTCTCTCTACAGATGCTTCAACCGAAGCACCATACAAATTTTTCCAAGGTATCTTAAGTACCAACTTTCCTATATTGTGAAAAGTGATTTAGTTAAATGGATTATAATCGCAACAGCTCAGCACAGAAAATATTTATACCTAAATGTCCAAAGATTGTTTGTACAGGAAGATCAAGTTCATCTAGTGCATTCTGTTTTAGAATTAAATTTTCTAAAACTACATCTCCTGCAATATAATAAATTAAATCAAGTGGCTCAAATTGTAAATTTAATCATGTTGTATGTGTAAATTGAAATTAACACTAGAAGTGATAGTTAGTCTATGCCTATATCATATGATGCATGTTAAGAACATTGATTTTTTTAAATAATTTCCTCATACTTATTATTTTATTCATATAGATTCATTAACAATTAATTCATTAGTGGTGTTGTGAGAAAGTGTTAATTATTGCATTGTATGTAATCTCGATTTTAATCAGTACAAGTAATAAAATAGTATATTAAAAATATGTTGTTAAAAAATAATTAAATTTGACAGAATGAGATCATTTTATTATTAAAATAGTGTTTTAAAATGTAAAATATGAAAGGACTAATAATACAGTACCACCCCAGATGCCAATCTTAAGCTGCGATCTGTCCAAGTTCTCGACATAGTCTCCAAGGAACCTGTTGAGGACATCCACCACCACACTCTCGAGCACCATGGCCACGCCTCCTGGTCTCCAACTCCTCGAGTCTCCGTTACTCTGACTCTAACTCAGTAACTCGTATCAGTGTCACTTATCACTGGACAATATTGTGACATTTACTTCGCCACTTGCCACACCTCAAAACACCGTCATAGCACAAATTTTTTTAATTTCGTTTTTTGCAGTCAATTATTTTCTGAAACATTATTCACATGATACCAAAAATATATATATAAAAGAGCTTTTTAGATATTTTTAAACTGAAAAAGTTTCTGATTTGCGATTGTAAATTTAAAATAAACAAATTTAAAGAATTATAAATTTATTAACGATTAAGAACTAATGTTATTTGCATCATTTGGATCATATTAGATAAAATATTTTCCACAATTCAAATATTATGAATGATCTGCTGGCAACATCACATCTGGGAACTGTGAAAAATTGTCGCTGTCAAATAGGAAGATGTAAATTAAATTTAATTTCTGTGTCACGGACCTTATTTTTTCTTCAAATTTTCCAGAAAACAAACATCAATCAACTAAAATGGTAAATTTTGTTTATTTCTTTTGGAATTATTATCTTCTTCTGAGTATTTAGGTTAAGTACCTATTATTAGTTTGTAACTGTATTAATACTATTAATAGACCACTGAGACTTGCTCAGTTTTAAACAACCTTTAAATAAATTTGATTTTAATCGATTCATACAAATTTTTGTTTTTATAAAACTGAATATGTTGAAAACTTTATTGGCATTTATATTAGACATTAATTATTATGTATTTATCTATACATTTTCATTCAATTTTAGGCTTTGCTTGGGGCTCAACTAGTTATCACCCTCATAATGGTATCCATTATACAAAAAATTGGTTCGCATTTATCATTCGCTCGTTGGTTGCTCTGCTCCACTGGACTCGTACGGTATTTATATCCCACCGACGATGAATTGAAATCATTAGCCAATATACCCAAAGATAAATTCAAAGAAAAAAAGAAAAACCACAAGATGGAAAATGGAAATGGAAAAATAGATACATTTCATATACCTCGTAGTCTCGATATCCAGTTAGAGACTGCAAAAGTATCAGCCAGTGATGTGATTCATCTCAGATATTATGCTGAATATCAATGGCTTGTTGATTTTTCCATTTATACTGCAATTGTATATACAGTTTCAGAGGTACTTTCAATTAAATATAAAGTTATTAGAATAAATGATTCTTATTGTTGTTGTGTTCACAGGTCTACTTATCATTTTTCCCTATTAAAGATGAAATCAACCTTAGCATGATGTGGTGTCTTTTGGTGTTAGGATTTTCATTGTATCCTTTTAAATGATTCTTTATTACAAAAAATAATAATTAAATCATAGTTTTTTCCTTAACTTTTTAACCAGCAAAATGCTTGTCACTCTTACTCTTCAATATTTTCAAGGAGAAGAATCGATCGGAGAACGATCTACTTGTATTGTGACTGGTTGTGTTTATTTATTAATTGCCATGATGGTTTTGATTGTTGATGAATCTAATCTTGAAGTTGGACTTGAAAAAGCCTACACTAGCTTTAATGAGAGTGCCAGTTTATTTCTCGACAATCAAGGATTAGCATCAAGGTTTACTTTTTTCAAATATTTATTTCTTTAATTGTGATTTACATCTAAATTTTTATTATAGTGGTCCAGCTTCCAAACTCATTATAAAATTATCAATTGCCATATGGTGTGCTATCATCGGATCTCTATTTACATTTCCAGGATTGCGCATTGCTAGAATGCATTGGGATTCACTGGAGTACGCAAATATTTCTATCATACAGCGTTAAGATATTTTTATAAAAAAAAACCTCAATTATTTTAGATATTGCAAGGGAAATAAAATGTTAAAGCTTCTTTTGAACATAAGCTTTGCTTTACCTTTTATTCTTGTACTAATGTGGATCAAACCTGTTTCAAGAGATTACTTAACACAAAGAGTTTTCACTGGGATGCAAGGACCAATGTAATTATTGTTTATTTAATACAGTAATTTCCCAATTATGTGTATTCTCTAATCCAAATGAGATCCAACATCAGCTCAAATAATTTATAGTATTTTTTTTATATTTTAGTATGACCAGCCACGGTTTTGACTCATTGAGACTTATTCTCATTGTAATTACTGTACTGTTAAGAATTGTTTTGATGCCGTTTTATTTGCAAGCTTATTTAAATATGGCATATAACCGTTTAGAAGAACAAAAAAAAGAAGCCGGCCGCATTACCAATAAAGAACTTCAAAAAAAAGTTTGTGATAATATAAATTAAATTGTATTGCAATTAAAAATTATTTATAATATGATCATTTCAATATAGATTGCAGCGGTCTTCTATTATTTGTGTGTTGTAACCCTTCAATATATTGCGCCCATCATCATGTGCCTGTACTTAGGATTGATGTACAAAACACTAGGAGGTTATACATGGAACGGTTTATTCAAAGAGTTCGTAGAAGAAGAATGCAGTCTTGAACCGCCCAATTCTGCTCTTCTTCAAGAATCAAATACTGAAGAAACAGATCAAACAATTGTAGAATCTGCTCAACAATTCCATCTGGCTTTGGAAAATTTAAAATCGGTATATTTTTACATCACTTATAAAAAATTGTAATATGTAATAAAATTTTCATTAATTTAATTTTTAGGTATTTACAACCGATGTTTTTAGAGGACTTTTTGGATTTGCCACGTGGTGGAGTTGTTTCGCTTGTTTTGCCACAAGTTCAATGGGAATGGTCTACCAATCATACTTCAGAAAGTCATAATAAAAATTAAACGACGTCTTGCATTTTGATATAATGAAAAGTGTTGCAGAATAGTAATAATATGAGAATGTGGCTTTACATTTTGTATTTGACTGTCCATGTGTTCAACTCAATTTTTTTAAATCCTGTATAAAGGAATAAATTTTATGTTAAAGCTTGATTTTAACTTGTCTGATTAGTTTAATGTAGATACGTATTCTTTACTAGTCTTATTGTTCTCGAAGATTACACTTGATATTTTAGTCATAATATTTATGACAATTTCTAAAAGATAAAAATAAAATGTTGTTTACAGTTTAAAATGCGTTTTATTCAAAGTGTAGGCATAATATACAGACAAAATAAAATATTCAAAATATTTTTTATTTTCTTATCTCAACAGAGAATGTGAGAATATGAACTATACAAAAATATTTCTTTAAATTGATGAACAATATTGTGTCTGCATAGAAGCATTTGTATTTTTCATTATTTCTTTATTATCTGTTGACTTTTTTCTAACATTTGAACACACGTGGTGAACAATTATGTATTTTTTTTATATGAACTTGGAACTTCGCAAATGAGTCGCTTGTACACTTCGTTGAGAAATGTAGAAAAATACAATTATTCTAATTTTTATTTTTGATCGGTATTTGTTATTGGATTACGAATAGAATATTAAGTATGTATCATTGTGTTTACATTCATTTATTTACTGTGAATGATGAGATCATTCGTCGGAGATACCGAATCATTACGATTATGGGGACTGCGCTGTCCAGTAGCCGCTATACGATAAAATATGATTGGCTTTTTGGAGGAGTTTTGTATTCCAATATGATGTACTTACAAGTATTTGTTTTGATTTAAATACACGTATATTGATAAAAAATCATATCAAGAGAAACACAAAACACGTGGTCAATATAAATGTATCGTTTAAAAGGCTTAACATATTAGACATATTTCTAAAATTATTGAATAAGTTTTCAAAAACATGAAAAGTTATTATTTAGAACGGGGGATTTTTATTTAAATGAGATTTTTATTTTGTATGTATGAATGACGCGAATGTTCTAGAGTCGCAGGAAGTTTGGAAGTGTACAAGTTCCTCAGTGCGCGCGCATCCTTCCAGAACATTCCGGGCGGCGAGGCTATAAATAGCAGGCGACGACAGACCGGCCGCACTTTGAATCAGTCGGTCGAGGGGAGCAGCCGTCAGACGCTAACAGCTCCGTCACACACTAAAGGACACTTCACTTATTCAAGCTACAGAAGTACAGACTAATCCTACAAGGTAACTATGCCAGACCTCGCGCACTCCTAATCCTCTCGTAGTCCCTCCTTAATCCCGCCTTAGTCCTAGTCTTAGTCCTGAACCGCGTGCAAGCCGCATGGTGCACAGCGGCCGGTCCCGCCATTTTGTCCCGCCTCTCCTTGCACAATCATTCTTAAAGTATATAATGCATATATTATTTGTTTAACGTTATTGATTAGGCATACATTTATATGCATATTATTTTTATCAGTTTATGTAAATTTTTGTAACCACGTGTTTGAGATATTCATGAGTACATAATTATAACGCTAAGCCGCACCACGTAATGACTACCAAGATTATGATGATTGTAATCGAGCGTAATATTTGTAGATGGCAAAGGCACCAGCAATCGGTATTGACTTGGGAACCACATACTCCTGCGTCGGAGTCTTCCAGCACGGCAAGGTTGAGATCATCGCCAACGACCAGGGAAACAGGACCACGCCCAGTTATGTGGCCTTCACCGACACCGAGAGACTCATCGGTGACGCGGCCAAGAACCAAGTCGCCATGAACCCCAACAACACCATCTTCGGTAAGATCACATCCTATTCATACAATTTCTTTACACATTAATATGATGATCCTATTTTTAGACTAGAGTTTCTGAAACTTGTGATTTTAATGCAATTACTGAGGCACTCGTCTCGTCAGCATATTATTTTTTTGGTTTTTTGAACTATGGACTGATGAGTTTTTGTACTTTTTAATTTCAGACGCCAAACGACTGATCGGTCGCAAGTTCGACGACGCCACTGTCCAGGCTGACATGAAGCACTGGCCCTTCGAAGTCGTCAACGACAACACCAAGCCTAAGATTCAAGTCAACTACAAGGGCGAAGACAAAACTTTCTTCCCAGAAGAAGTCAGCTCCATGGTACTCACCAAGATGAAGGAGACCGCTGAAGCATACCTCGGCAAGACTGTACAGAATGCTGTAATCACAGTCCCCGCTTACTTCAACGACTCCCAGCGTCAAGCCACAAAGGATGCCGGAACCATTTCCGGACTTAACGTCCTCAGAATCATCAACGAGCCCACCGCAGCTGCCATCGCTTACGGACTCGACAAGAAGGGAGTCGGCGAAAGGAACGTCCTCATCTTCGATCTCGGTGGTGGTACCTTTGATGTGTCCATCCTCACCATTGAAGATGGAATCTTCGAAGTCAAGTCCACAGCCGGAGACACCCATTTGGGAGGTGAAGATTTCGACAACCGCATGGTCAACCACTTCGTCCAGGAATTCAAGAGGAAGTACAAGAAGGACCTCACCACAAACAAGAGGGCTCTCCGTCGTCTGAGGACATCATGCGAAAGGGCGAAGAGGACTCTGTCTTCATCCACCCAAGCTAGCATCGAAATCGATTCCCTCTTCGAAGGTATCGACTTCTACACCTCCATCACTCGCGCTCGTTTCGAAGAATTGAACGCCGATTTGTTCCGCTCCACCATGGAACCCGTCGAGAAGTCCCTCCGCGACGCCAAGATGGACAAGGCCCAAGTGCACGACATCGTCCTCGTCGGAGGATCCACTCGCATCCCCAAGGTGCAGAAGCTCCTCCAAGATTTCTTCAACGGAAAGGAGTTGAACAAGTCTATCAACCCCGACGAGGCCGTCGCTTACGGTGCCGCCGTCCAAGCCGCCATCTTGCACGGTGACAAGTCCGAAGAGGTCCAGGACCTGCTCCTCCTCGACGTGACTCCCTTGTCCCTCGGTATCGAAACCGCCGGAGGAATGATGACCGTCCTCATCAAGCGCAACACCACCATCCCAACCAAGCAGACCCAGACCTTCACCACATACTCCGACAACCAACCCGGAGTACTCATCCAGGTGTTCGAGGGCGAGCGCGCTATGACCAAGGACAACAACATCCTCGGAAAGTTCGAGTTGACCGGCATCCCCCCGGTTCCTCGTGGAGTTCCTCAAATCGAGGTGACCTTCGATATCGACGCCAACGGTATCCTGAACGTGTCCGCCCTCGAGAAGACCACCAACAAGGAGAACAAGATCACCATCACCAACGACAAGGGTCGTCTCTCCAAGGAAGACATCGAAAGGATGGTCAACGAAGCCGAAAGGTACCGCAACGAGGATGAGAAGCAAAAGAACACCATCACCGCCAAGAACGCCCTCGAGTCGTACTGCTTCAACATGAAGTCCACCATGGAGGAAGAGAACATCAAGGGCAAGCTCACCGACTCTGAAAAGTCCACCATCCTCGACAAGTGTAACGAGACCATCAAGTGGCTCGACTCCAACCAGCTGGCCGAGAAGGAAGAATACGAACACAAGCAGAAGGAATTGGAACAGATCTTCAACCCCATCGTCACCAAGCTGTACCAGGGTGCTGGCGGTGCCCCCGGCGGCATGCCCGGATTCCCCGGTGCTCCAGGAGCCGGAGGCCCACCCCCCGGTGCAGGAGCCACAGGAGGTGCCGGACCCACCATCGAAGAAGTCGATTAAACAATACGCTGTCGTCATTCCTAGCCAGTATTAAGTTACACAAAATATTCCAATTGTCGCCATTCTCTGTTCGTTTACCTCACTTAACTATTATGTATTTATGAAAGACTGTTTCGTTAGCCCTTTGGTTTAACTCAAATTCTACCAAATAAAACAACTATTGAATCTTACATAATCTTTCTTTTATTCATAATCATAATAAATCAATATCCTAACTGCAATAGAGTATGCGCCGTATTGCATGTGTTACATAAAATACTGCAGTGACGGAACGTAATGTATTGTGTACTTAGTAAACATTACTATTTTTTTATATTGAGCGAGGTAAAATAAAAAAAACAATGAAATAATTCAGGGGTAACCAATTAGATCAGAATATTTATTTTAAATTCAAGAATTGTCTAGTAATTCATTGGCTGAACTGAAAAATAGATTGCATTTTTATTGCACCAACAATAGTCTATCGAAGTGCATTTTGTATTTTTCGTTATCATTATTATGTTGAAATAAAGTATCGCACGTGTAAAACGGTCGTTTTGTAAAGTGCGAAGTAGATCACTTTTAATTGCTACATATATATATAAAAGGCCGTAGTGTATGTATATGTTTTACTGTGTGGCTGTATTGTGAGCGCTCTTATTGGAAAGTTATAATTGATTTGGTTTGTACTTTACTCTTTGTTTTATGTAGACGATATCGCAAATAAAGTTTTACCATAATTATTAGCTACAGCGATACCACCGATATACATATTAGCAGGTCATAAAACTGGATGTATAAATATCAAGATGGCAAACCAAGTAGACGAGTCTGAGTGAGAACACAATTATTTAAGCGCGCTTTGAATACAGTGTTACCTCAATCAAACTCATCTGTTTGGTCCGCCATCTTGATATGTATACATCCAGTTGTGTGGCCTGCTAATATATCGGTTATAGCCATTTTAATTAATGAATTATATTTTTGCTACACTTTTTTATTTTATTTTTCTACGCCACTGCACTAATGTACTGTCACAGCTTTAATCATATTCAGCTCCGATGGTCACACTAGTTTCGCCAGGTAGTACTTCAGTTTTGTGATACCACCTGTTTGTATCCAAGACAACTGTAACAAAATTATAAGGTTATTATTAATATCGATGGGTTATTTACACAAAAACATATCTACACATTTTTATTGAGGGAGGAGGAAAGTTTTAGATAGCTTCTGAAAAAGAAAAACCTTGTCTTACAATTAGTTAAGATTGATAACAGTAAAACTGCATATTTAAATGATTTTTTGTAGATACGCTTTTGTGTTGATAACTCATCCATATACACTACTACTATTGATTCTAGATTTTTCCTACAGCACTAATATAATAATTTTCACCGCATTGCGTATCTTACTTGACATGGACGTTGTTTTTTTATATGACATACTTGTACAAATTGCAAACATCGTATTTTAATTTTAAAATACGACATCTTTTTTATTATTAATTAAGCATAATTTTATTATACTTTGACAGCGGTCAAGGAAAACAAAAAACAAGTACAAAGTATTTTAATGTTGCTATGCCTAAAAATTCTACAACCTAATGAAAAAAATAATAAAACAAATTGACATAATTATAACAAAACTGACGTGTAGTATAATAAAATCTAATATTTTTATAATAATAAGGCGCGTTTCATCCATACATCAATTATGTATTCAGTATCGCCATCTTGATATTTATTCAGGCAGTTGTCCAGCCTTCTAATATCGGTGGTGTCGATTAAACAGGAATGCGATGCAGCTCAAATTTTATAGGCCATTTTAATGAAAGTATTTTTTTTAAATAAATACAACAAAAACTATACCGAGGGTGATTGAAATAATTATTGTGTTCGAATAACGAACAAATAAGGGATATTGAACTATTTATCTGTAAAACTAATTTCCAAATTGAAGCTTCGTTTTTTTAGCTTTAATTTAAGCAATTTGGCAGCGAACTGCACGCGCAGAGAATTCGCTGAAAATTCGCCACGAACAGATTTAGCGTTCTGAATTTACATTAAACCCTTTATAAAGAAAACTGGATCTCGAGAACTAATTAATCCAATCACAATCGACGATCGGTTAACGAACATAGTTTTGGAACGGTTTATGTTCGTCACTAAACATTGATAGCAATCAATCCATCACTGATATAATTTCAAGTTAAATCATATTGTGCAAAGCATACTTATCTCTCCTGGATGAATGATAACTTCGATAAAAGAGCATTGATATAAACATTCTGGCGGAGGAGCTAAAGTCCACTTTTTCCTCCCCTTCAGCTGAGCTTGCCACGATGGATGAACCACGTTATCCACCTTAAAGTAACATTTTACCGTAAAAACTCTTGATAAATAGTTATTTTGTATAAACTTACATGCATTTGAGCGCCATCGCCAGGACCACCCATGAAAATCCAGTCCACGGCGTTATTTTCAGCAGTTTCAGGCAGAAAGTATGGCCGACTGTAATATTTACGAAGTACCTTCGCTACGGCATCGTGACAATTGCTCCATCCAATATACCTGTATTTTATTTAAAATTCGATACCACAGATATATTAGCAGGCCATACATAAGTCATAGAGTTTGAGTGAGACAATTACTATTGCCTCTGTCAAACTCGTTTGCTTAGTCCGTCATCTTGATATTTAAACATCTTGTTGAGTAGAGTAAATTTAATGTCACATTTCACAGCATATCAGGCGATATTACTCACCAAAGGTCGTAATTGGACACACTGCTTATATAATATCACTACTTAAGCTTGGGATTTCCAGGTGTGCATCGCCGTAAACGTACACCGTAAAGACGGTAATAGAGTTGCTTTGCTGTAATTTTGATCGGTTTTATGTTAAGTAGTGCCTCGATCGAAAAAATCGATCATAAGTGTAGCTATGTAACTCTACTATCGTATTTACGGTGACGTATGCCTGGGAATCCATAACTCTAATAGACGACATTTTGAATCACAAATCATTCCAAGACACATTTATTTGAATTAATATGTATGCATTTTCAAAAGACTAATTTAATTAATTGTACTTTATTAAATTGTGTCCTTAAAATGATGGCAACACTAATTCGATATAATATTCTATCATCGATCACGTTATTCTATATTTGAATGAAGGTGATCGATTTGTATTGACATTTTCACTGTTTATTGAGTGTATTCATTTAATATTTAATATTACCATGATTTAGTTCCCTTTGTTAAATTGGCCCTTTCATCGTCCATTTCTAATGCATCGTAGAGGCTGTGGAATTCGGTTTTGTAGGGAAAAAATTGACAATCTCTTGCCGTGCGTCCAATATCCGTCTCCAAATAAATATGTTTGAAAAACCAAAAATCAAAAGACTGAAATTAAATAGCGTTAAACAAAATCATAAAAAAATGTCAGATCTTACCTCCACAGCCTTCCAAGTTTTCGTTGCATCCGTTACTACAATGGGTACTCCATTATAAGCATACCCATTTTCAAACTCTTCAGGTGTTAAATTAGCAATCCTCGACACCTGTTTTATATTTAAGCACATGGTACACGATTCGGGAGGTCTCGTTAATTTTGTCATGAAATTAGGCATTTCTATCCAACACTGAAATAATTCATACACATATACATCATAAATTGAAACAAAATAACACATTCATAATACCCTTTCATTTGTGAATAGGTTCCAATTGTGATATATTATGAAACAGATAGACATTATGATAAATCCGAAAGTAAATTTTCTTTTGGTTAATTTAAGCAGTGGTTCTTTCTTGAAAACCGTATTAAAAACATTGGAAATCTCGCCGTCAGTGAGTCCCATTTTTTTATATTTATTTTTTATGCTTTGATATTTTTTTTCAACCTCAACGCGATTTTTAATTATCATTTTGATTAAAAATACACTCCTTCAAGGACTAAGGAATACTGAAACCTGTTGCTGATCCGCAAGGCTTTTTATCACCTATGCTTACAGGACACAATGCGATCAATTCAAGGATAAAATGTAGGGTAACTACAATTCAATTAGATAAAAAATTTACCCCATTTAAATGTGCATTAAAAAAATATATTGTAGTTAGGCCTGTTTTTAGGTTTTAAATCCTCTATAAAATTCTAAAAAAAGTCTCAATAATCCACTTTTTCATTTTTTTTTGTCACAATATCAGAGGCGCTTGTTGATGCATAAACCTCCTTCATCCTCCATTAAAAAAGACATTTTAATGACATCCTTAATGTAAAAAATAGACCAAAATAAAGGATTTTTTCGTAATTTATTTGCTCCTTACATTATCTCCTATACAGTTTAGATTTAATTAGAAATTTAAATCTCATCGAATCCTGGGAAGATAGCCAAATTTAAAATTTAATAATTATTATAGCTTTAATTAATCCGAAAAATAAATACATCCATAACAAATGAAGCATATAATATAACAATTAATAAAATTCCCATCGATATTTCGATAATTTTTAATCACAAGGTATCAATCAGTATGTATTATTAACAGACCTAGTGAGTGAAAGTGCAAAAACTGTATTCAATTTTAAACTCATGTTAACCTGACCTTACACGTACAAACAAATCAATCAATTTATTTATTTGTTAGTTTATTTAATGCACTTCTATTTTATATTTCACAGGAAGAAAAGTCACCCTTTCTGGTAATTTTTTATTCGTTGTCTATTTTCCACAAGCTGGCTGAAAGCAGTCGGCTGTGAAATTACAGTAACATCATTACGTTCAACAAAATGGCCCAGATGTGTTCACAAAATTGAAAAGCCTCAAGTAAAGTAAGATTCAACACATTATTTCTCTGTTATAAAAAAATTCAGAAAGAAATGAATGTGCTTGAATTAAATTATGAAAAAATTCGGACAGTCGGAAAAGGTATCAATTATTCAATCAACTAAAAAAAATATATAAATATATATACGAGTTTTATAAATATTTCAGGCGCTTTCGGCACAGCAGTTTTATATAGGAAAAAACGAAATAATACGTTGGTGGTTTTAAAAGAAATCAACGTGGCTGAATTATCATCAGCCGAAAAGGAAATGGCGTTGAATGAGGTGGAAATATTAGCTTCGCTTCGACATCCCAATATAATCGGGTAGATTAATTATTTGCAATTATTTGTATACAGCTTACATGTTTTTTAATTTAATTATAGATACGGTGGGAGTTTTGAAATAAACGGTGCATTGATGATTGAAATGGAATATGCAGATGGAGGAACCTTGGCTCAGATGTTAACTAATCGAGAATTTAACCTTCCAGAACGCGATATCTTGAATTTATTCAAGCAAATAGCTTCGGCAATAATACATATGCATGAAAATAATATCCTTCACAGGTAAGATATGAAATGAGGCGGTTGGAAGTCAAGGAATTCAGGTGAAAACATTGGAAATTTTAGTATAATACCTTGACATTCACTTGAATCAAAATGTCTCCTAATGAAGTTTGATTGTTTTCTAAATAATAATTTTAAAATTTTTGATAATTCTCCTTTTTTTTCTTTTTGCGTCAAAGTCTGGATAAAGCTATGGCTTTAAACATTTCGGTGGGCCATGCTTCCAACAGTATGTTAATTTAAATAGAGTTGCCATTTTCTTTCACCCAATAATAAACGACATTCAAACTGTATTAAAATACTTATTTCAAAATATTTTTATGTTAGTGTGTGTAAAGCCTTTAAAATATATATTTAAGTGAAAATCATATAATATAAATAAAAAGCTAAAAGTGTATGGCATATTGGGGTGAAAGTGTATGGAAAATTAATAAATAAATTTCAAAATTGACTTGGCGACTTTTCTGAATTGAGTAATATTTTAATGTAATTTAGTATGTGGACAATATCTTTGCTTTATTTAAAAAAAACAATATATGGTCCCTCGCAAAAATAAAATATATATTTCAATTTAAAATAGCCTAGTACACATTACTATTGTTCTTTTTTACGCCTACGTCAAATATTTCCATTTGTGTCACTTGACTTTCTTGGAATTTGCAACATGTCAATTTATTCTTAATAAAATGCTTATTTCAATATATTATTAAAACACCAGAGACTTGAAAACGGCCAATATATTCTTGAACTCAGAAGGAATTGTTAAAATAGGCGATTTTGGAATATCAAAAATTTTAACGACAAATGCCCAGGCTCAAACAGTACTCGGTACTCCTTATTACATCAGTCCTGAAATGGTAAGTACTTATAATATTTTATATGTGAAAGAAAATATAATACTTTTTTAAATTAGTGTGAAGGTAAGGATTATGACGAGAAATCTGATATGTGGGCAATGGGGTGCATTTTATACGAAATGTGTAGTTTGCAAAGAACATTTCAAGCATCCAATCTACCGGCTTTAGTTAATAAAATAATGAAGGTGTGTATATTAAATATATTATAATAAAATAACCTAACATATTATATCAAATCAGGGTAATATTAAACCAATACCGGAAGGATATTCTAATAAATTGGACAGTCTCGTGATAGTTTTACTGGATAAAAATCCCGAAAATCGTCCATCAGCTAGAGATGTTCACGATTTATTAATACCAGATATTTTAAAACACTTGGGAAATGAGGGTTATGAGTACATTCAGCCAAAACAAAAAATGAAAAAGGACTTTACAGTTATTGCTGAAAACATTGAAAGGTATATAGTAAAAACAATTTGACATTGGGAATCGAAATGCGCACACAAAAGCGCTGTAATATTTTTTTTCAATGAATAGCAACATTTCAGCATGAGAAACTTAATAATTAACTATCTGGCTACATTATGACTATATTTTAATTTAAATTATATAAGCGTTTAACAAATAAATCTTCCGATGAATGTTGAAAAATCACGTGTATAGTTGAAATGGTGAACTTTGGAATCGAATGCACCGCAAACATATGTTTCGTTCAATAACTACTTAAAATTATGATAATCTCAATAAATAACTATCTAACTACATTACAAATGTAGTTTAATTTAAATCAAATATGCAGTTAGCAATGAAATTTTGCGATGATTGTTAAAAAAGCGGGTCTAACAGTTATGAACTATGTGAACAAATGATTTTAAGCATAATTTCATCAAATAAATATATTTATTTACTTATATTAAAATTTCAGATCGATTTTGTACGAATTGAAATATGTAGAGAATTGTGTGGATATAAAGCCGATAAATCTACCAGCCAAAATAAATATTTCTCAAGTAGCTGCAGGATTCAAGCACACAATTATAATTTCAAATGGCAAGAGTTACACGAGCATGATTATTGAATAATGGATACATCTGTTTCATTTTATTTTAGAAGGCATCGTATATTCATGGGGTGATAATAAACGCGGACAATTGGGTTTAGGATTCAATAGTGATATAGAAGAAATTGCACAAATGATCAATACCTTTCCAACAAAATGTATACTAAAGTATGTTTCTCGTAAGATTAAGATGATATTTAAATATTATAATGAGTGAATTTTACAGAGCTGCTGTTGGGTTGGATTTTTCCGTGTTTTTAGACAAATATGGTATGGTTTATACTTGTGGTTGTGGTCGTTATGGAAGTTTGGGTGGTGGAAAGTTCCATGATTCTAACATTCCAACACAAATTGGTGATTTTCACTCAAATATAATTTAATTTCAAGAATAAACTAAAGTTTTTATATTTAGCTTCTTCGGTATTATCAAACGTTGTAGATATAAATTGTGGCTCTACACACGTTGTAGCTTTAACTGATAATTGTGAAGTATTTATATGGGGCGGAAATGAAAATGGACAACTAGGAACAGGAAATTATACACCAAGGTTGGCCATTTTCCATCATCTTGTACCTTCATATTGACATTTTTTATGGTAACAATTTAAGCAATACTCCTGTGATGATATGTCCACCGATTAAAAATATTTCGACTATTTTTTGTGGCTATGATAACACCATACTGTATGACGCATTTAAAAATAAACTGTGGGGTTGTGGATGTAATTCAAACAATAAATTAACCATTTCTATTTCCAAAAAATTTAATAAAATCAAAAAATTCAATGACCTCGTAAGTATTTTTATTTGATATTCATAATTAAGTACTTTAATTGAAACATATTTACAGATACGAATCACTGGCATTCGAGGACGTATACTTTTCTGCAGTATTGGCCTCAATAATTGCATTTATACAACTAAATCAGCCAATAAAGAATTTTTTTATATAACTGGAAAGCATTTTGATGATGAAACACCCAGATTCTTTGAATTGAATCAATTTAATATTGATAATGTGAAAGTATGTACCTACCAACATAAAAATATTTTATATTTTTAAATAATATATGTATTGTAGAAATAACCTCAATCGAAAAGGCACAACATATGTTAACTTGCACATTAGACTTCCAAGCTTTTAGAAGAGTAAATATTTCATTTCGTTTAATTCCTCTAACTGGTCTATGTAAACTTCTATCAAATGTTTTGTGATTTACAACTATGTACTTTAGTCTCTATCTAAACATGAGTACAAACTTTTTTTGCATGATTTCTTCCTAATGTATAAAAATATTATATTTTACCTAATTTTAATTTCAGTCAATAAAATGTGGATCATCCTATATGACTATCGGGACAAAAGAAAATTCTATTTTCATATGGGGAACCTTAGAACATCACAATAATTTGGAAATATCTGATAATACTAGTGAACAATCAAGCGGTATTTGGTCACACAACAGCATAACGGTTTATAATCAAAACTTAATATTTGAGCATACAATTAATTTATTTTGAGTCTGCATTACAGGAACGAAAGGATTTTGATGATCAATCAATAAACTACGCTAAAACTAAATTTCACAACCCAACACCCGTGCTAGCGTATGTATATCTTTTTAATACATTTTTTTAATTTAAAAATATATCTCCTAAAAATTCTTACAGCTTATATTCCTCTCCTTTACAAGTAAATGAAGGCAATTATATAAAATTAAAAAATGTATATCCATCAAACAGAAGCATTTTGATACTCTGCCAAACTACAGCACCATTCATCCAAAATAGACAAGAACCAACGAAATTGCCAAAATACAAGAAAAGTCAAGCTTTTCATAATTCACCCAAACAAGTTATTATCTCAATGATTTTAGTACATTTTGATCACTTTTAAATGTTTATAATTTTATTTCAGTTGCCCAAATGGATGAGAGATGAAATTGCACTATCAAAGTATTCATGGACAAATCATGCATGATTTTTTATAAAAAAAATTTTTATTGTAAATATTATTTGATATTTAAAATACAAAATACAGAGGCAAAAAGCCTATACAGTATACATAGAAATGGGTTGCATATATTTTAATTTATTCAAATCACAATTATGTCATTAAAATTAATAGAGATTAATAATGTATAGTTAATAATCCTTATAAAAATATTTTCCTTTGTTTGCGTTTTGATAGATTTTCATTTGATATACTTCTTTTGGATCCACTTGAGAAAAGTTTTGTATTTGATAAATTGTCTTTTATTTCAGTTTTAATATTGACATCGGAATGGACATTTTCTGAAGAGTCTTCATATGAACTTTCACTAAAAATATCAATTTCAATATGTTACTTTTAGTACAACCTTACTATTATAATAGTAACAAAATAAAACCTCTTAATTTTTGGTATTGTTTCAACTTGTTTACGACAAATGTCTTCAAGCAAAATTTTTGGAATAAATTCTTTATGATTTTGTTCAAATGTTTTATCATCAAACTTCTGGGTTTCTAAATGTTCTAATATAAAATATTTACAGTTAATTACACATTATAGTGGTGTGATATCTATGTAATAATAAATTAAGCTCACTCAATGATAAAATAGCACCTCCAGCTTTGTACTCCTCTATTTCAATATCTTTTTTTAATATAAGTTTTATTAAAGCACCTTGATTTTTATAGGACTCAAATAGAGATATTATAAGAGGTTCGATGAGTTCTTTAAATAACTAAAATAATAAATAATATTTTCAATAATAAATTAATAACTAACAAATAACTTTTTATTTTAAAAAAATGACCATATCATCGTTTTTTTCTACCAGTGACAAAGGTAAGTAAACTGGAATTGTACCTCGCATTGCTTTTAAATTTAAATTGTATATAGAGTTTTCAGCAGTGGCACTTTTTTGAAGCAGATTATTTTCTGAATCAAAAATTACATTCAAACAAAAATCCAACAATTTGCCAGAGTCACATTCAATCAATGGGTTCTTATCCTGAAAAATGTTAACAAAATTAAATTTGAAATAATAAAAGCATTCTTAATATAAATGCCAATCAGTCTACTTTGATATATTGCACTAATTCATCATGAGTGAATTCGGTAGACCAAATTTTTGTGAAATTTGTTAAATGAAAATGATGAATATCTTTTATATTGTGATGAAAGCACAACATTGTTCGATTTTCTGATTCTATTAAGATCCATCTCCTAGACATTATTGAAACCTAGATATAAATTATGTTATTTCCCACTGTATTTTGACATTTGTACCATAAGCAATTTGACAGTTCTCGATTTGACAGTCAGGTGTTGTCTATAGCTTGTTGTATACATACATTTATACAAAATCTACGTACATTTTCAAAAATAAAAAAATATTTTTATTTAATACTATTGATTAATAAATCATATATATTAAATAAAAAATATTGTTTACTTAAATTGCACAAATATTACAATAGTAATGAATAATCACTATTTTGCACAAAATGAACACTCCATTTGAAGGGAAAAATAAATTTAAAACAGATGATTTTTTAATGTAAAAGTATTTTTATTTAAAAACAGATATTTTAAGTTTCCAAGCAACGAAACTACATCGTATTTATTGATTTGTGATTGCAATAGAAATCAGGGGCGACTCAACTTTTAGAGGTCATAGCTTCATCAGAAATTGGTTTATAATTTTTGTTTTCTCTAACTTAATATTCTACTCCATGTACCCACTCATAAACAAAGTAGACTTAATTGAATATGTAATTTAAATTATTTGTTTGATTTAACACAATTTTAAAGTGCATCTACATAATATTTTCTTAAAATTTATTTATGTAAAAAATATATAGGTGGTATAGACTAGTTCTCTGGGAGATTTGTTTTTCCGTATACATATTATGTATATTTTAGTACATATGTATCTACACACTATTTAAAACAAACAAGAGAAGTCTCTTAAATCAATACAACAAACAAAAAAGTGTCATTTTTCAAATAATTGTTTAGACGTACTTGTGAATTCTACGAATACGGAGTGTAATACAATACACGGTTTATTGAATGAGATGTGTTTGATGAAAATGACAAAAGCATTCAATTAGCGGCACTGTTTAATTTAAAATGTATTTTACTCATTAACACCAAAACCATTTTTAAATAATTATGACACTCAATCGATTTCTACGTTAGTCATCGTGTCTATTTTCTTGTCACATGATTTCTCAGAAGTAACGGACACAATTATTCATAATTCATCGTCACGATCACAATTAATCATTTTGCGTAATCTTTAAGGTGCCAGAAGTTAAAATAACATAGTTAAACTTAATAATCGCGAGATGTAATAGTTACAAGTACAACACACACACAAGTTAAAACTATCTGAAGTAGTGATAAGAATGAAAAGTGATTTCACACAACAGAGCTCTCAAATGATTATTTAAAATCGAATACAAAATTAATTCATTTTATAAACTCAACTGATTTCCATTCTATTTTAGAAACGTGTTTATGATTCATACGTTTGGTCGATCATTTCAAATTAAAACAACAACAAACAAGTTTTTTTTATTGCTAGTGATTGATTTTCAATCATAATGAATGCCTTCTATCAACCATTTTTCAAATGATCAAATGGCATAAAAAGTTATTTACATCACATATTTATTTATATGTAATTAGTATTTCTTAGCACACTTTTTTAAATTGGAAATTTTGGACGTGGAAACTGTAAGTATATATTTATTTAACAAGAAATGTTTCTCACCCATCGGCGTGATTTTCAGAGGTACACATTTTTTGTATGAATTATCAACCTTTGAGAGAATAATTAATTTTCAATTAATTCTTTAGACCTTGGACTCTAAATAAAATTTCTGTGTGCTCTAATTTTATTCTTGGATTGGTATTATCTTCTTAGTCTTTGTTTCTTATGGTTGTAGAGCATAGGTGGCTTAAGGCAAACGATGATATCTAGTCATATGATCATATCATAATAAAATATGATATTGGAGTTGCGGTGTGACTAATTATGGCCGTTAGATAACTCAATCTGGCCTCGGGAAATGTTTGAAATTTGACATTTTTTACTAAAAAAGAAGCAAGAGTAGTAAATTGAAGATTGTCTATCCTGTTTTATATTTTCTGGTTAGTATAATTAAAAATAGGTATAAAATAAAGTAAGAACTATTCACTTTCTTCGTGTGAATTCATTTATGTTATAATTTATTTAGTTTTCAGTGAAACAGAACATGTGCAATTTATTAAGGTGACCAACTTTCGTAAAAAAACGACTTCTTACAAAGTATTTTAACGATTTAGGGATTGATTTTTATATAAGTGAATACTGGTATTTGAAGGAGACCAAAGAAATACGTACATCGCTTTACATAATGTGTGGAAAGGAAAATGAAAACAAATATTTTTTATATTTATTGGTAGAAATGGAATTTTGTATACATCTTTAAATTGATTGAAAATTAGAGAATATGGTTTAAAAAAGAAGGACGGTAGGTCACGTTAGATTTGTCATTCATATTAAATATTTAATCGTATGAATAAATATGAATAGGTTTTTTAGATGAAAATGCAAGGCAATGTCAAAGTCCATAATAAATAGCAGGTTGAGAGTCCCTGGCTTGTGACGTCAAATTGTAGCGATCGATATTGAGCGAGCGCAGAAGACACAACTGGCAGAACTGGCGACGCTGGACCTGCTGCTACTACTATTGCTGGTGATAGTGAAGGAATAGTGATAATACTAGGAATAGTGGAGCCAGGATCAGGAGTACAGAGTAAACACAATCAGTAAAGATGGGCTCGTTGTTCCGGAGCGAGGAGATGTGCTTGTGCCAGCTGTTCCTGCAGAGTGAAGCTGCTTATGCTTGTGTCTCTGAACTGGGAGAACTGGGCCTTGTGCAGTTCAGGGATGTCAGTACTACCAATACTAATAATACTCATTATTATATCAACTCTGTTCATTGTTCATTTCAAAAATGAATGACTCATGTACTCAGACTCACATTCATAGATTCTGCATACTGCTTTCTAACTTACTTGATCTTACACCACTGTTTATTATTTAGTTAGCCATAATTATATGGGAAACTTGATCGTGTCATAAGAATTAGTAATGCCTTATAAATAATATTGTGACGCTTTCTCTATTAGCGGGATCCCTTGTAAGGAATTAGCCAAGCCGTGGTCTTAACAGGAGTATATAGTAAAAGTGGTTTCCCAGGTCTTTCCACAGCAACGAGTCCTTCAGATCTTGTTCGGAATGCCAAGTGACCATTTTTGCCTGTGCCGGGGGTCCAACTCGAGTCACAAATTAGTCACACTAACCACTGAAGGGCCATAAGGCAGTCTTATAAATCAGATTTTAATTTTAATGTTCTTTACGTCTTTTTCTAATGAATAAATCTGGATTATATTTTTAAAAAATCCAGGAATTTTTTTTTTAAATTTATACTTATAGTTTAATATAGAAATTACAGTTGTAAATATGACTACATCTTTTCCCAACAGAATAGTCATTCAACATGTCGTTTTAAATTAAACCAAAGACAAATATAGAATATCATTCACTCGGCTGTTAATTTAACAACATACTTTGAAATATTTTTTTTAGTAAACCAATATAATAATATGACCCTCCTTTGTCTGTAAATATGTATACTTATCTGGTAAAAATCAATATTGCCACTGTGTGCTGATAGCGTTTATGCTATTCTAAAAGTTTACATATGAACTCAATAATTTATTCCATTTATATGAATATGTTTGAGCAAAAAATCCAATACTAGCTCTTTATAAATACTAAATCATTTATCTTAATAATATGTATTTGATTTTATAACTGTAAAAATTATCTTTTTATTTATATATATTTTATGCTAAATATAAATATACTATGATGACATTTAATTTAAATTTAAATTCTATTTTTAGCTTAACCCGGATGTAAATGCTTTCCAACGAAAATTTGTCAATGAAGTTAGACGATGTGATGAAATGGAACGAAAGCTCCGTTATCTTGAAAAAGAGATTCGGAAGGATGGAATCCCTATGTTGGATACCGGTGAAAGTCCTGAAGCACCGCAGCCCAGAGAGATGATCGATCTTGAGGTAATTCTCGGTCATCTACCAAAATCATTTTATATTTCAGTAATGTTAATTTATTTTACATTTTTATAGGCCACATTTGAAAAATTGGAAAATGAGTTGAGAGAAGTAAATCAAAATGCTGAAGCATTAAAACGAAACTTTTTGGAGTTGACTGAACTGAAACATATTCTCCGTAAAACACAAGTATTTTTTGACGAGGTTAGTTGATTTTTATAGAACAATGTAAATCAAGATATTGCTTATCAATTATCGTTACTGTCATTATCAGATTTGAACTGATTTTGATATAAAATTTTGTATTTACCACTAGGAAATATTAAAATGACATTGGTTAAGATTTGAATATTTTAACCATGGGTTTTTATTTAAAAGATTTTGATCTAAAATAGTTTAAATAATGCATTCAAACTAGGATCAGATGACTACAGCTTCTGTTAATGAATATTCAGCCTCATATTCCACGATACCTTCTCATCTCATTATGTTTGTGTGAGTACAAAAATGAAGAATATAATATCATGGAATGACGTTTGACTTTTTAATATTAAAAGCGAGTTAAATAAAGGGGAATAAATTACACATGGAATTAAAATAATTCTCATAACAAGACAATGCTTTTAAAACATATTTTTTGCAATGGAGTTTCAAAATGCTTGCTTACGAAATAAACTTTACCAAGCAGTAATACAAATATGTACACGGATTTTTTTTTACTTTTTAAATATTTGTAGTTTTATTGTTTATTTAATCAATAGAAGTAAGAAGATAGTTGTAATTGTAACAGCAAGAGTCTCCATTAAACAATACTACTGATTATGTTATATGTATACCTATATAAAAAAAGTAAAACTCATTGATTCATCACTCATATTATTTTTTTGTATTGCAGTTGATTATGTAAATTGGGAAAAATATTTTACAATATTAATATTTACAATGCTTTTTTTAATTTATCTATATATACAAAGCATTCTTAATAGGCTTGTGCAAACTAATTTATTTTCAAAGATGGCTGATCCTTCTCGAGAAGAAGAACAGGTTACTTTATTGGGGGAAGAAGGTCTACGTGCAGGAGGGCAAGCCCTTAAGTTAGGGTATGGTAGCATAGAACCAATTTTGTGGGAATCTCTTTAGTTAATTTCCACCAAAAGTAAAGCGACTCTTCACCATGACAATACTTTTACATGTTGTGTTGAAATTAACCAAAGATTTTTTCACTATTATACTAGTTTAATATTTTTCAGCGATTATACTGCGACACTGATACTGGACAGTACCGTACCCCTCTCAGGCAAGCAGTAAAACTTGAATATTTTCAATTAATTTATCACTAATTGAAAATACCCCCCCTTGTACATACATATTATGTATAATTTTTTTATTCCTCTTTGGCATTATAATATTCGGTAAATTTTTTTTCTAATAGGAATTGAATAAACTAACAAATTTAAAATCGTTAGATCAAAACAAATAATTTTGATCTGCCCGATTGTATTGTTTTTTTTTTTTTTTTAATTATTCCTTTCTAAAATGTAAGTATTATATACAGTGTGGAGTGTTGTAGTGTTTTTCAATAAACCTGCTCACGTTGCGGATTCCTGATGTCTCTTCATATATTAGATTACTATCATGTGGAGCTTTTCAATTACAGTAATAAAACAGTGTATTACAAGAACACACTTGTATTATTTAAATTGTTCAATTTCGAATGAGTGAATTATGCAATAAACAGTGACGTTCGCAGCAACACACTTTTAAAAAATACTTCTCTCAATCGTCTTTGATTGCTACAATCGCATGCTTAAAGGCTTGTGTTTATAACAGCTTCTAGAAATAAAACTACTCTTATTTATTCACTGAATTACCTTTGGTGTCAGTTCACAACTAATTAATACCAGTTTCATGCCTTTCAAAAATTTGATGGTGTATTAACAGTACTAAATTTAAAAAAATCTATAATGCACCCGTTTGCTATTTTGAATTAGTATTGTAATTATTTTTACAGTAAGCACTTGTCTAACATTCTTCCAGTAGAAGTTCAGTTACCTACATTTATTTGAAGAAAATTATTATTTAATTTATTAGTAGAATGTTTCAACCGGCGAGAATGATACGATTCACAAATGGTTCAAAAATTTATCTATTTTATTATTAATTTACAATAAGGTCTTTTAATTTTGGTATGTTATAAGTTGTTTATTTAGTAGAACTATTTATCACTTAAAAAGTGAATATAGTATTTATTGTTAATTGAACCAAAAAATTATTAAATGTGATTTGAAACATACTAATCTTCTGCTTGTATTTCTTAATATTTTTTTAATCCATATTACATACAAAATCACAGAATTTTATAATAAACCATGTTATATTATTTCAAGTTTCTCTTTATAATCCTTTATTTTAGATAATTGGATTGATATCGTGTTTGTATGTATAACATCATCAGTATTTGTGACAATGGTGACTCCCTTTGCATTAAAACAATAAATATAAACAATAATTCGACGATTGTTTGTATAAATATAATCTTCCATTAAAATATTTTCATATTTTTTATCACACTACAGTAATCTCTCTTGAAGCAATACGCTGTTCATTGAGATTTCTGTACTGTTTTAAAATAGATTAAAATGTGTGTGAAACTTTGTGTTGTAACATGTTTGTTTTGTATTGTGTGTGTCAGCAAGAGGGGGCCAATATGAACCCTACCGAGTCAATGACACGCGCTCTAATTCCTGATGACAATCAAAGAAACTTCATCCCTCTGCAGCTTGGGTATGTACCACAATACTGAAAACTGTGCACTTCTACAATAACTTTTTGTACCGAAAATGTCATGTTGGGAAGTTTCCGTCAACAATTTCTTATGACAAGTGATCTATTTTTTCCTTTGTCATGTGAAATGCTTGTGTATTGCTTTTAATTAATGTTGCATTGTATGTGTTTACTAATCTGGTCTGGGTGTAAATTTTCTGTATTCTATTGGAGTATTTTCATCAATGTGCCGTATTTGATTTATAATGTAATGCATGATTTAATGTAATGAACTCTGGGGACATCAGATATCTGCCATGCTATTAAGTGTCTGCATCATAAATTTCCGTTCCATGTAAATATATATTATAACAATAAACTGTTCATCTATCAGCGTCTCAGTATAATAACTGCGTGTATGGCATGACTTATATACAAAAGGAAACCTCATACATATTATATTAAAGCACACTTAATTTCATCTCATACTCATTTAATTAAACCTAGTCTTGTTATGAAATTAAAACAATTTGCATGAAATTTTGTGTGCCTGTTTGTATATTTCTCATCTAAAATAAGTGAATGTATTCCAAATTTATTTGTACAATGAATTATTGTTTTGTTTGAAAAAATACACATAAATTCTTACAATTTTGAGTCCCAAAATAAATTATTGCAAGAAAAGATTTTTTAAAACTATTAATATTATAAATTATAATTTGATGGGACCCTCGATTCACAGCACATTTTTTCCACTTATTAGATGTAGTAAATAAAATATTTTATAAAACCTTATAGCTTTGTTGCTGGTGTCATTTTGCGGGAAAGAATTCCCGCATTCGAAAGGATGTTGTGGAGAGCATGCAGAGGAAATGTGTTTCTCAGACAAGCTGAAATTGAAAATCCTCTAGAAGATCCTTCTACTGTATGTAGCTATTAGACACAATATTTATTATTTTAAAGCAATGTTAAAATAAAATCAAATTACAGGGGGATCAAGTATTCAAGTCTGTTTTCATAATATTCTTCCAAGGCGATCAACTTAAAACTCGTGTGAAAAAAATCTGCGAAGGTTTCAGGGCTACGTTATATCCTTGCCCAGAAGCACCGACTGATCGACGAGAAATGGCTATGGGAGTAATGACTCGAATTGAAGATCTGAATACTGTGAGAATTGTTTTGAATTGATCATTTAATAAAAGAAGTAGTAAAAACAGCTGTGTTATTAAAGGTTCTCGGTCAAACACAAGATCACAGACACCGTGTTCTTGTTGCCGCTGCTAAAAATATCAAGAATTGGTTTGTAAAAGTGCGCAAAATAAAAGCCATCTATCACACGTTGAATCTTTTCAATTTGGATGTCACTCAAAAATGTCTGATTGCTGAATGTTGGGTGCCCGCTTTGGATTTGGAGACCATACAATTGGCGATGCGTAGAGGAACTGTGAGTTGTTATTTTCATTATTTCACTTAAATTTATTTAATTATCGATTTATTCTATTATAGGAGAGAAGTGGTAGTTCCGTACCTCCAATTCTGAATCGTATGGATACATGTCAAGTACCGCCTACTTATAATCGTACAAATAAATTCACCAATGCTTTCCAAGCTTTAATCAATGCTTATGGCGTAGCATCCTACAGAGAAGTCAATCCAGGTATATTTAAGCATATTAATTGTATTAAACAGATTTTCATTAACAAAAATATTTCAGCACCATATACTATTATTACGTTTCCATTCTTGTTTGCTGTAATGTTTGGTGATTTGGGACACGGTTTTATCATGGCTCTATTTGGTTTATGGATGGTACTTAAGGAGAAACCATTGGCTGCAAAGAAATCTGATAGCGAGGTATTTTTTGTTATTAAATGTTATTTTTCCTTCAATTTTTATATTGTTGTTTTCACATAGATTTGGAATATTTTCTTCGGAGGCCGTTACATCATTCTACTTATGGGTATTTTCTCAATGTACACGGGCTTCATTTATAATGACATCTTTTCAAAGAGCTTAAATGTGTTTGGCTCTTCGTGGAGGGTGCAATATAATAAGTCTACCATTATGGGTAGCAAGACCTTGCAATTGAATCCGGACTCTGATGATTATTATCAAACACCGTATCCAATCGGCATGGATCCTATTTGGCAGTTGGCAGAAAATAAGATTATTTTTCAGAATGCTTTCAAAATGAAGATTTCCATTATTCTTGGTGTGATTCATATGTTGTTTGGTGTCTCTCTCTCCCTGTTGAATTATTCGTAAGTCTTTTTATTTCTAATCTCATTTACTTAGATAAATTATTTTAATTATGATTATAATTTTTTAAGATATTTCAAGAAGAAGCTCGATGTTTATTGTCAATTTATTCCTCAGTTGGTCTTTCTGACTTTCTTGTTCTTCTATTTAGTTTTGTTAGTGTTTGTTAAATGGATGACTTATGGTCCTACTCCTCCGCACTACGGTTCCCAAGACCCTGGTTAGTATTTATTGTAAAATGTATTAATATTGAATAATTTTAAATTTTCTTTTTTATAGAATATCTTCACGTCTCTGCTTACTGCGCCCCTTCAATTCTGATTACCTTTATCAATATGGTTCTCTTCAAGGATTCACCTGTCCGTAAAGACTGTGAAAGTGTAATGTACGCAGGACAAGTCGGATTCCAGAAATTCCTTGTTGTGATCGCTCTTCTCTGTGTCCCTGTTATGCTTTTTGCTAAGCCCTATTTTATTTACAAAGAAGAAAAAGAGAGAACCGTGAGTCTTTTTAACATACTTTTTTATGAATTGTTTTTATATAATGATTTTTTTTAGATGCATCATCAACCAATGCATGGGGAAAACGGTGATGTTGGTGCCAATGGTGAGGTCAGTCAACCACAAGAGGCACATAAATCTGGACACGAAGATGATTTCTCCGAGATGTTTATTCATCAGGTATAAAAAAAATATTATATGACCAATTTGGCACAAATTATCGATTGTTGCTTGTCAATCACATAAATTCTGAACGACCTGTGTATTTAAAACCAGCTTGTCAATAATTCAAACTGAGATGAAAATAATAATTGTAAAATTCTTGGTCATTTATCCTAAGGAACGACAACCTTTTTGCTAGTTTGTATAGTATATAAATATAAATTATTTTTAAATACACGTAAAATAAATTGTTTGTGTATATACAGGTAACCATCATTTTACGCCGATTTATAATTACACCGGTTGGTGTCTTCAATAAACCTCTCAAAAAAAGCAATTCTTCTTTTAAATAATGCTACAAGAAATCCACGATTAAGGCAATCGATACATATTCTAATCAGAATGTTAAGATTTTATATTTTAGTTTGTTTTACGCCAATTTTTTTTACACTGTTCTTGGAACGGAACCTGTAACCTGGTTTACCTGTACATATAACAAAAAATAAAAAAAAATTGATTCTTTCTGAGAAAATATTGTAGTATACTCGAGTTTAATGACATTGCAATGCTAATTCGACTTGTTTTTAATTGTTTAATGTATTTATATAATATTTAACACTTGGGCCGCCAGACATATTTTCCTACTCGGATGTATTACTGTATACGTTTGTACATCGTTTGATTTTCTTCTAACGAGGTTCTACTGTGAACCTCGGTATGACGAAAATCAAACGATGTACAAAAAAACGAGACGTCATCGTGAAGAAGCCCATTTATTGTATAATATATATCATTGATTTGGAACTTATATTGAGGTTCCACTGTAATTGAAAATACATACATATTTGGTCTTTATTTGCATATGCTCATAACGATTGATATGACCACATATATTTATAATTATTAAACTGTGTAGTATGAATTTTTTATTCTTTACTCTAAATATTGCTCTCAAAATGAGCTACTTGTTATTTCTTGATATTACAATTTTATAATATTTTAGGGAATCCATACTATTGAATATGTTTTGGGCAGTGTATCACATACAGCCTCTTATCTACGCTTGTGGGCTCTCTCGCTTGCTCACGCACAGTTGGCTGAAGTATTGTGGAATATGGTCATGAAAATGGGTAAATATATAATAAATAAACATACAAGCAATTCTTAAGCAACTCTTCAAGCAATGGAGTATAATAATAATTTCTATTTGCAGGCTTGATTTACGAGGGGGCAATAGGTGGAGTCATGTTGTGGATTGTATTTGCTTTTTGGGCCATTTTGACTGTGTCAATTTTGGTCTTGATGGAAGGACTTTCAGCTTTCCTTCACACTCTTCGTTTGCATTGGTAAGAATACAATTTTCAATTTATTAATTATTTTTATCAGCCGCCTTGTGGCCCATTGATTAGTGTATTTATTTATTTTATTTTTTGTCCATAGGGTGGAATTCCAGAGCAAATTCTATGAAGGAGCCGGACACAGCTTCCAGCCTTTCGCTTTTGAAGCCATTTTAGATAATGCCGCTCAATCCGTAGAAGAATAAAGTTATTGAAACGCTTACAAAAATATACCATGGCAAATTTAAATTCGTAATCTTATTCATTGATGTTAGAGGAGTAGTAAATTGTTAAACCTCAAATATACATATTGGGATATTTATTAAATAATTACATTGATGTTCTGGAAATGAAGTGCTTGAAAATTAGTATTTTTCCGCTCTGCTGTTAGAGAACGTAATTGTTGCTTGCGCCCAAATTAAATAATTAATAGTTGAAATGTTTATGAAAGACAATTGTATTAATCAATCTTTAATATTTGGAATTTTAAATGTTGTTAAAATCATACATCCCCATATTTTAATCATCCCCTTCCAGTTATTGACAAATACTCAAAAATACATACTATTTTGAATTTATCTACGACAAGATCTTTTTTAAATGTTTATACCTATATTATTATTATTTAAAATGTACTTATATCTGTGCAGTGTTTATAATCTTTTTTCTTGCCATTTTTTTTTATACTTTACAATCCATTGTATGTCATTCATGATAAAAATATGTAATTAAAAATAAATATTGAAAAATATTCATTTCTTTTAATCGACTAGTATTGACTTTTAAATAAGAGTAGTCTTGTTTTCCCATTTCGGTTAATTATTCCATTATTTTTAAGACTTAACAAATTGAATACATAATTAAATAAAAGCAGTGTTTTCAGAACGTTTGAAGTGTGTTTTTTTTTCTAATGAAATCTACAAATATTACAAAAACATACACCACATTAAAATGTTCGGAAAACTATGAAATATACACAACTGAATATTTTTAATGAATTGTATTTTATGAATAAATACTGCTAATATTGTTAGTGTATTCGGGAAAATGCTAAAAGTGAATTTTAAGTAAAAAAAAGTTTATCTTTGCTTAATAGGATTATTAAATTTTTAAATGAAAAAGGATGATTCTGAAGTGGAAATAGTGGATTTTGATATAAAGAAAGTCGAATTTTAAATGAAATATCTTGAATTTTGATATTGATAAAATAATAATTATTTTATTATGTGACTATTTTCTATGACTAAAGTTTTTAAATACTATCCCTTTAACAATGCACATGATTGTTGTTTATTATTCCTCTTTTCTATTGTTATTTTTTATTACTATTACGTTGTTTGTTTTTTTGTACATGTATATTATTGTTAAGTTGTTTTTCTTCCACAAAATTTAAACTTTTAGTTTGTGTATTCATTATTCTATTTTAGGCATTAAAAACTAATAATATTTAACAGACGATTAAATAAATTTTGAAAACACACCAGTCACAGTCTATATTGAGTGTATTATCTGCAAAATTAAGCTTCTGTTCTTGTCTTGTTATGATTTATAGATGGAGATAATAAATGCACATTGGCCTTTTTTAACAAGCACACGGGAATAACAGAGTAGTTTGTAATATTGTCTTGTTATTGCTATGACGAATGCATCTATTTGATAACTCACAAAGGTGTGTTATAGTTACGTAAATGGCGTTGCATTGATTATGAAGAGCCCTAGTTTAGTTGGCCGTAGTAGAAGCATTTTCAAGGTAAAGGTCGAATACCGGAAAAATAGGACATTCTTCCACCGAAGCGTAAACATTTTCAATTTGAAAATGAATAAAACAAATCCAACAACCCAGCGACACTTTTAATTTGGTGTGTTAAAATTATATTGTTCTGATTCGTAATATCAATAGATAAAATAATATAATCCTCTTGGCGCTGAAAACACCTCGAGCTAAAAATATAATATTCTATACTTTGTTGCCGGACCCAGTGTTTTTATAATTTATAAGGAAAATTTTTGATTTTTACCGTTTATGTACATATTTTGTTAAAATATCGAATGAACGAGGAAAGTCTGTGATTGAAAAAGTGTGGGTATATGTATTTTAGTTTACCTCTTTGTAGAATAATATTTACTTTACGCGAAGAACACAGTAAGCACATTTGTATGATTTAATTATATGTGCAATGTTGTAAAATTTAACTGATAAAAGGTTCACCAAAATGAACTTTATAACCGTTTAAGTCAGGAATTGTTATTTGTATAAGCATTTTAATTTTTTCAAGTATCATCTTCCATATAATTTAGAGTAACTACTGATTATTAATGCAGGGTTTGATTGTTTTAGATTGAAATAAAATAATCTAATAGAATATTTTGTTCCGGTTCATTGTAGTATCTGTTGTTTTAAAACTTTCCACTATCAATTATATAAAATGAGTACACTACCGATATTATAAGAGGCAACAGCAATTGTCTCACTCAGACTCGTGTGCTTGGTCCGTCATCTTGATATTTATACATCCAATGTCTGACATTCGTATCGGCGGTAAGGGTTAGGTTAGGTTAGACCCAAGACATTTTTTTCTATTTTTTGGTATTGAGCAATGCTTTACATTATTTTTTAACAATATAAAAGCAATACTAAGCATTTTTTATATTAATAAATAAAATAATGCAGTACAAATATGACCAGATTTATTTTAGTGAGCTCGGAAAATTCAACAATCCCCTTCATATCCGACTACAGAATCAAATGGGAAAAGGGGCTATAAAAATGTTTTATTTTCAATCAATGACCACTTTCAATTAATAAGTAAGTATCTGGCTATATTATAAATATATTTTATATAAAATTAAATAAGTGTTTTGCAAGTTAATATTGTGGTGAATGTAACAAAAGACACCTGCGATGGTTACGATGTATGCATGGATTAAATTGTTATATTGTTGTTGGATGATTTATTAATTAATTGTTGTATATATTTATTTTTTTAATTATTTGGATAAAGATTTAGAAGTAGTGGTTTATAGAGCGAGTGACTGCTGAATGTTATCTGATGTTTTCAGTGAGCGGATCGCCGTTCTACGAGTTGGTTGTGTCTGCTGCTGGTCTTCCTGTCACTCCTCGTAAATATATATTCAAAAATACACCATGGCCGAGAAGATTAAAGTGTGCATTGTCGGCTCAGGAAACTGGTAACTATCGACAAGATGTCTTTTCAATCATTTCATTGCAGAATATTGTACAATTTATCGATTATGGTTGTCGTCGTTCTTTTCCACTCGCAGCTGTCAGACTAAATACGTGTCCAATATTTACCTTTTGAAATAAATTAATTATCATACAAAATACATTATTCTAATTTATTTTTTTATTTTTAAACATTACAGGGGATCAGCTATTGCAAAAATTGTCGGTCACAATGCAGCCACCCATCCGCATTTGGATGAACGTGTTACAATGTATGTTTTTGAGGAGATGATCAATGGAAAGAAATTAACAGAAATCATCAATGAGACACATGAGAACGTCAAGTATTTGCCAGGACACATCTTGCCTTCCAATGTGGTTCGTATAATTAATTCATCAATAAAATATTATATAACGGAGATATTAAAATAATTGCATGCTTAGATATGCATATAAATAAATAAGAACTCTATTCTAAACTCTATTATCTATACTGCTAGATAATTATTTATATTTAATTTTCAATATATCGACATTCGGTTTGATAGATTGCAATTTCAAACAGCGGTTAGTAACTAAATATAATAGAAAAGTATTTATTCGTTGCTCATTACATAAGTTAATCTGAACGGTATAATAACCGGTTAGTGAGCTCAAGGTGAAAGTGCAGAGCTGTTGGAGTTTGATCAATTATGTATTGAAATTAGCAGAATGTGAATGTGTGTATGGGTATTTAAGCATTGATGATGACAATGTTGCTCTGAATTATTTGTAATGGTTGCGATAGTTGCCAAATGTCGAAACTTTCATGATACAAGGTTAAGCTGCATGTTTCACACGTACTTGCCAACTAATAATACCTACTAGATTAGATATCGTTGTGCTTTATGAGTTTTTTGTTTATAATATATACACGGTAATGCAGTTAATATTGGATGTAGATAACAAAGTTTGAGCAGTATTATCGTGTCAGCGATAACAATATTTATATTATTTTTAACAAAACGATTATATTGGTTTTGCCGATGCATACTATTTCAGTACAATGGCACTAAACTTATTCATTATTCTTTTGAATGCATTATCAAATTTATGGTAATCTAAATGAATAAACATGTGGGCATTCGATTAAAAAAAGTATATGTTTGTAATCAACAGAATGATTCAACTTTTCGAAAAATATTTTTTATAGATTGCGGTACCGGATGTCGTTGAGGCTGCAAAGGATGCCGATATCCTCATATTTGTTGTACCTCACCAATTTATCAGAAATTTGTGCTCCACCCTCCTCGGAAAGATCAAGCCCACGGCAGCTGGACTGTCGTTGATTAAGGTAATTTGTTTTATATAATTTTTTTTGAGTTACATATTAAATAAATAATGTTTAAGGGTTTTGATGTTGCCGAAGGAGGCGGTATTGACCTCATATCTCACATCATCACAAGGAATTTGAAAATTCCCTGCCATGTCCTAATGGGTGCCAATTTGGCAGGAGAGGTATGATTTTTTTTTTAATTTCATTCTTGAATGAATAATCAAATTTTAATAACAGGTAGCCGAGGAAAAATTCTGTGAAACCACCATCGGATGTAGAGATCCCAAACTCGCTCCAGTATTAAGAGACATAATTCAAACCCACAACTTCAGAGTTGTCGTTGTCGACGATGAAGACGCAGTTGAAGTGTGCGGTGCTCTCAAAGTAAGATACATAAAATAATATAAATTAATATAGGGGAAATTAATAAAAAATTTTATACTTCTGCAGAATATTGTGGCTTGCGGTGCTGGATTCGTCGACGGTTTAGGTTTCGGAGATAACACTAAGGCTGCTATTATCCGTTTAGGATTGATGGAGATGATTAAGTTTGTCGACGTGTTCTATCCCGGAAGTAAACTTAGCACATTCTTTGAATCTTGTGGCGTTGCCGATCTCATCACAACATGCTATGGTATTATTTTTATTCTAACTGGTATATCTTTAGTTTTTGTGACTCATGAACAAAAAAAATCATTAATAAGGAGTTTTGATTCCATAATGGGTGATTAGCATAAAAAATACTTTTATTAAATTACTTTATTTATTTTGGTTGAAAAAATACTTATAAAATTGAAATTTAAGGTGGCCGAAACAGACGTGTTTCCGAAGCATACGTGAAAACTGGAAAGTCTATTACAGAATTAGAAGCTGAAATGTTGAATGGACAAAAATTACAAGGACCCATTACAGCGCTTGAAGTTAATTTTATGCTCAAGGGGAAATCAATGGAGAACAAGTATGTATTTGTAAAAATTTAAAATTTAATGTGTGTTTAATACATTTTGCAATTTTACAGATTCCCACTTTTCACAGCCATCCATCGTATTTGTGTGGGTGAATTGAAACCGGCAGATCTCGTTGATTGTGTCCGTACACATCCGGAGCACATGTAAGCATAAAAATGATCGACCGTCTCGTACAAGTTGTGTTCTTAGTGCAGTTTAGTTAGACAAAGTACATTGTGTAAACGAAACTAACAATCAAATATATTGTATATACCTAACATATCACTATTTATTATAAAAGAAAATTTGTCAGCATTCCAAAAAAAAAAAATTAAGCATGTAAATTTATACATATGTATTATAAATTATAAAAAAAATTATACGCGTACCTTAGAATGTTGTTGAATTTATCAAATTTTATCTCTGTATATTCTATTTATTTGTTGCTGCTACATTGCTATATAAAATAGTTTATACAAAGATTTAACTAATATATTTCATATACTATTTAAAATGTTATATGTAGTATTTCTTCTAACACTAGCTTCATTACTTATCTAATTCTATAGTATGCAGTTTAATAGCATGGGCGCCTGCAAGTTCGCTTAATTAGACAAAAATAGACAAAAAAATGCCTTGGTACATTATTTTGTCCCCCCTTAAAAAAAATCTGCGGGCGCCCATGTATAATAATAGTACTTAATAAATAGATTTTGATTTATATATTAATATGTTGAAGTGTGGCTTTTTCATCTCAAAAGTAAACAATCATTCTATGATAAATTAAAATGTATGAAATATACAGGGTTACCACCACAAGTGATTGTTAAAATAATAATAAAATGTGTTCATAAATAATTAATTGGTATTTGCATGTTCCATTGTTAAATTCGTCTGTATTTTTTTAATATTACCTTGTTTCATCATCTTCTAGGAATGGATATACGGCAGTCAAATGTTCACTATAATCGTGAATGTGAATGAAATATTAACTCAAATGCAATCATCAGTGCAATGTACTTGTTTCTCTCAATCACGCACACAATCATGACTTTTATGTTTTATATTTTTTTACTCTCATGTTTCGATAAAACTCATGTGTGTTCAAATTTATGTCATTCATTATGAATAAATATTATTTTTGTTACACAACGTCTTTCACTCATTCATGTGCAAATAATAAATTAGCATGTTGTTTTTCTTAACCGGCCGCATGAATCTTATGAAGATCAAAGGAGATTTTAAATTAAATCAATCAATATTTAAATGGTAAATATGAATTGATCATAAAAATAAAAGATTTTTTTAAAATATTATCCACTATTAATTAAAGTCATTCATAAATTTTTAAGCATAACTAATTCTGCTTTTATTTATATTTCAGGCAAACTTTCGCTTAAATAATTGTTAATTCCCGATAAATTGAAATAATGCATGTAAATGCAAAATGTGATGATGTAAATATTAGTAGGATATGAATTACTGTACAGTATTTTAAGATAATTAAATAAAAAAATTTAAATAACAATGATTGTCTCTATCATGCAATTAACAATAAATTAAAAAGACAGTAATTGTGGAGTAAGTGATTTACTGAAATTTACTGTTTTTTTATTATTAAAAACAGCACAGCATTCTAATCCCTAATTTCATCATCAAGAAATAGTAAAAATAAATGTAACAGTTGAAAACTATTTATTTATGTTGACTAGTTATAAGCGATTCAATAAAAGTTTCCTCAACAGCCAAATCAACTTTTTTTTGATGTTTTCATATTTTTATCTAATTCTTCGAAGATCAATTGTTCATTGGGACTGATATTTTTCAAATATCCATTTTTAAAGTCTATTGCTTTCATAGGTTTTTTTCCAGGCACACTTATGGATGTTATTGATAAAGGTTTTCCATCCTTGCACCAAACTTTGATCGAATTTGATTCTTTATCAAATATAAACGTTCCGGGCGGCTGATACTTTATACTAATGGAGTCGAGTGATATCCGATGAAGTTTTATTAAGTGTCCTCGGAATTGTGCAAATAGAGGATAAATACCAAAGAGCGCTCTGTATTGATTGTAAATATCTTGTGCAGATTTGTGTTTCCAACTTACTTTTGCCAAATCTTGAGTAATTTTTGGGGCTAAAATAAAAAACAATAACATGTAAATATTTTTTGAGAGGCATTTTTCAAAATAGTATAACTAATAAAATATATTGAAAATTTTATTTCATCTTAGCATAGCATATTATATATAAAAAGTCTTTGATAATATTATTGATCACACTTCTATAAATAATAGTACATATAGAGATGTTTTTATTAGTAAGGTTCTAGATTATTGAGTAAGAAATTTTAAATTACCAAAAGTAGCGAGTGAATCAATTTGTTTTTGAGCATTATTCAAGCAGTCTGGTAAGTTATGTAAACTCTCGATAAGAGCTTCGGCACCCAGCTCTGCTAGATTGTCGTGAAGATCCGGCTGCAAGGTGTCTGGCTTGATTTCGAAATGTTTTTGATTGATAATGTTACCTGTTAAATAAATAAAAATATATGAGTTGAAATTTCACAACTCAAATTATATATTAAGACAAAATTAAACCTATGTCAAAATGATGAGCTTGCAGTTGCATTATTGTGACACCTGTATTTTTATCACCATTCAACAAAGCATGGATAATCGGGGCTGCTCCTCTCCAACTTGGTAATAAACTGGCGTGCACATTAACCATTCCACTTAAAATATTAAGCTAAATAAAATTTACATATTTAATAAATAAGTCACAAACTTACAGTGGAAAATTATCAATAACTGATTTGGGTATAAGATGTCCGAATGAAACCACTATTCCTAAGTCGAATGAATACTTTTCTAAATCTTTCACAGGCCATGGATGAGTTGGTAAATTATGTATTTTCGAAAATTTACCGACTGCATTTGATTTATTAATTATAACAGTTTCTAATTTATCAACAAGGCGGTTATTTTTACTGAAATAACAAATTAAATGATCGGTTAGAATGTAAGAATCTTTAAATACATATTTTAAATGAAAATGTATACAATTGATCGTGTATTTTATTCAGGCTAGCTAGGGAGAATGCATCTGATCCAAAAAATAATATTTTCCATTTCTTATTTGTACAGTATCTTCGATTATTTACACAAATTTTCCTAAATAACCTCAAATTGAGACCTATTGTCATATTTGACAGTTCGCAGATTGGTATTGCCATATTGTACGACATGTGTGTCAAAATAATAGCTATTCTTATGTAATATTGTCGCTAAATAAATTTGTGCAAACAATAATAATTATATATTGCAAATGTTACAAAAATATCAACTATCATATTAAAATGAATTAATAAAATACGGATCTTCTTCACATTTCTGTAGGCAGGAAAAAATGGGATGATTATCTCTAGTTTTACAATTTAACATTGGTGATAGAACGATTATGATTGATATTTTAATGATTTAAGTGCCAATTTTTAAATCATTTGAATATTATTGAAGATAGTAGAATGTTGGATGGTTAAACAACTCCATTGAATTAGAATAGAAGTGGCTTGAATTAATTTTTTTAATGTACAACGTAAGACATAAAGCCTAGATATTTGTTTTTTAACCCCCGTGGAATAATTTTGGTGGATTATTTTACGCAATAGTTTGTGTTTAGCCTTATAACATTGATCATTTAACATGCAAACAGTCTCCAAGGAATATACACAACCAATTCACCATAATAATAATCTTCGATACGACGACAATTAATTATATAACCGGAGAATAATCTATAAATTGATCCAGTCATTCCAAATGTGTGTTTTTTTGCATGACATGAAAAATAAATATTGCAATATGGAGAGTGTTTCATGGGTGATTTAACTGAATGGAAAGAGCAACTACTAAGTTTAGTCATTATTCTTTGAAAGTGGACCAAACATGGAGAGGATCTATCCCAAACACAAATAAATAATGTTGGCTGAAAGTTTCCCATGTTTACCTACGGTTTGTCAATGTCACATCACACTTTACTTTGGGGACTTTGTGCAAACCGATATTTTATGTTAGTTTGAATACTTCTCTTATCACATAAGCGAGTTTATTCGTCAAAACATAAACTTGCTACAGTACAAAGTAGTAGAAATTGAAATAAATATCCTGTACAACATTACTTTTGAGATTTTTATTTAAAAGTTTCCGTCGCCGAAAGAACAAAGAAGGCCGTAATGGACTTCACATTTTAGAAAACTTTTCAATAAGCAGAAGCTTTGCACAGTTTTATGTCGATGAAAATGTAAATACATTCATCTTATGTCTGAAAATATCATAAAGTGCACACACGAAAACATAACAAATCATTAACCACATTTGCGATTCCACCCCATTCGTACGAAAAACAATGTTTTCTGCTGATTTCCCTTTTGTTTTTATGATTATTATCCACTTTACTTATGTAGTTATTTCATAAGCGATGTATATTTATTATTTAATTAATAATTATATCGATGGGTAACTATAATATCATTAATCACAGCAGTTTGCGGTTAATTAGTGCACCATAACGCATTATTATAGTGTGGATTTACTTGATTAAACATTGATTAAATTAATCGTATTGACAATATTCAAATTAAAATCCCACTCGAATAAAAAATAATAATTAAATCGGATCGATCTGGGATTACTCTGATTTGCTGGATTGTGTAAATGTTAAGTTAAATACATCAGCGGCAGGTAAATTCGATAAAATGAATAACATCTTCAGAAAAACTCATCGGGTTGTATAAATAAATATTGAGATTGAAGAATTTGCTGACGACATTCATATATACCACTAAATAAAGTGAGATGAAAATTTTTTTTTTCAGTTCTTCTACCAAGAAAATTGTTGGATAGTTTAGAGCTTTTTTTTTCGAGGTTTTTTTTATATAAAACAACGTGTTAATTCATCATCTGTCGGTTATCTTAACTATTACTAGTTACACAGGTCACCGACTTGATAATCATTATTTACCTTACAACCCAGGAAATCAGAGTAATTCAGAATCAAGACGATAGATCGGGACTTATTCATATTATCGTAATACAATCGTATTTTTTTGACGCTGGTATATTATGTAGTTATCACTGCGATGAAGCACATCTATGTTTAAGTCTGAATTATATTTTGATTTGATAATGAAACTTTAAAAAAATATTAAAATAATAGGAGGAAAAATGTGCACAATTTAATAAATTTATGATCAAAATAAAAATGATATTCAACATAGTGTGGTATGATCCAACAAGTGTTTCGGTAGAGAATCCACTTTCATTAGTTGACCTTAAGCCCTTGAGTGAAGTAATATAATCGTGTATTAAAGTCAATTTGCGTTCAATCATCAATGATTTCCCACAGCGGCCATGTGAGGTTTGGATTTATATAATTTGGCGGTGAAAAGCTTTTCCGGCATTCATAAAGAAGAGATACAGCTTTTCAGCGGTCCTCAGTCGGCAACGAGACTCGCTACAGGAAGGTCGGCTTTTTGACTCTCCCTTTGCCGAATACGTTTATTATGAGAATGTGTTGTGTCGTGTCAAGTTAAATAGTTATAATATTGCGAATATGCGGAGGTCGGCTGTATTTATATTCATCGTTGTAATAACCGCCTGCAATTACACTCACGCCACTAAGGATGCATTTGTCAGTGATCATGAGATCATCGCCGAAGATCATGCTGTCGTCCTTCAGGAAGGTTTACCCACTATCCAGAGGAGGGTGTCCATCCCGACCATATCTATAACTGCGACCACCGGCTTTAACTCGTCCAAAGAGATGGAAGTCAACAGGACAATAGAGCTCTTCAAGAGCCGCTATCCGATTTCCAAGTGGGAGGAGGGTGGATTCTTTCATGAGGAGTATCTTCAGCTGATAAATATACACTGGTTGGAGTTTCCACCACCGCCGAGAAGTGCTCATTACATCCTCGGGGGAGTTTATGTTATTTTTGCGATGGTTGGCGCTTGTGGAAACATTCTCGTCATTTTCATGTTCTTCAAGTGAGTATTCATTAATTTATACGTAGACTATGCATGTGAAATTCCGCATCAAAAGTTATTTATATATACGCCCCGAGCAGCTTTTTGAGAAGATTAATTAATTGTCTGTCGGTGATCTTAACTATTACTAGTTATGCAGGTCACCGACTTAATAATCAGTATTTACCTTACAATACAGGAAATTAGAGTAAAGCTTGAGATTCAAAACACCATTGATTGAAACACAACCCACTAAATTTTCTAAACACCATTGATTGAAACACAACCCACTAAATTTTCTAACCCACTATTAAAAATAAGTTTCTTCCAGGAAATAACAATTAAATTGTGAAATCGACACTTTTAATGTATCGATTGTATTTTTATGCTTTTTTCACATTTTCCGTATGTTTATGTGAAATCGCATTTTATACAAAATATAAATCAAATTACTCTCTGTATCAATATAAGCATAATTTTATTGATGGTATTCAATTTTTATTTGAAAAAAATCTATATTGTTTATGAGCCTTTCCTGCCTTAATCCTTTAATGCCTTTCAAAAACTCGATTCATAGACAATATATAATTTTGTCAAATCAGTTGAATTACATTTTACATCTTTCTTTCTTTGCATTTGGTTACATAATATAAATTCCAGATATTTATTGATCTCATCCTTCTTTAAGCTTGGGATTCCTAGGCGTGCGTCGCCGTAAACGTACACCGTAAAGACGGTAATAGAGTTGCTTTGCTTTACTTTTGTTAATTAGTGCCTCGCCCGAGGCTCAGACGAGGCATTAACTACCAAAAAAACGATTATAAGTGTAGCTAAGTAACTCTACTATCATATTTACGGTGACGTATGCCTGGGAATCCATTACCTAAACCTGGATCAAGTCGATGGATCGTGATTTTATTTAGTAATTATCAATATTTATTAAATATTGGATAAAATTCCGCTATATAAATATTTTTTAATTCATATAATATTTTTTTGAAATCAGTTGAACCTATCAGAGATTTTACATATTTAAACATTACATTAAAGTGCATTAAAGCGAAATGATTCTGCAAAATATATCGAGGTTAATTAATTTTATCAGAATTATTTTGCTTTAATTCACTTTAAAATAATGTTAAAATGAATCATATTTATTAATATGTATATAATATTTCTTCCTTCCATTTCTTGAGTAGTACCTTTTTTAAATGGGGGGTATTGAAATGGGGTAGTGGGTTTTTCAGAACGTCTGAACAAAATACGAAAAGTTTTAATTACAAAAATGTGTACTTATTTATTCTTTATTTCAACAGTGGATGTATTTTTGTGAAAATTATTATTTAATCTGCTCAATTTAAATTTATTTACATGTTGTTACACATTTTTTTTTTTTTAGACACAACAACGTGTTAATTAATTGTCTGTCGGTGATCTTAACTATTACTAGTTACACAGGTCACCGACTTAATAATCACTATTTACCTTACAATACAGAAAATCAGAGTAAACCTGGATCAAGACGATCGATCGGGATTTTTTATTAATATTATTCCCGATCTCCCAGTCGTAATAATCGATCAAATCATTTTTTTTAAATTTTGAGTGGGAATTGAACCTATGACCACAGAGTTTGAAACCATGCGCCTTATTCCCAAAGCCAAAGCTTTCGCTGGTTAATAATTTCTTCCTCTAAGGTTTGACTTTCCATCAATAATATTTTTAGAAATTTCAAAACATTGTATTTTATTCAAATGATTTTTTTTTGTATGAATTTCAGAAAATCCTTAATTTATACAAACTAAGCAGTTTATGTTATTTGGTTTAATAAAGGATTTTATTTAATATTATTCCTGATCTCTCAGTATTTAAATAAGGGGTTGGGTGGAATAAGGATGTATAACGAAATACGCTTCTTTTCCGTAAGGAAACACAAATTTTTCTATCATACTGTGTAAAAAAAGTTTTTACC
>JAGTTH010002710.1:0-95338 GCA_022606485.1 Agraylea sexmaculata | reverse complement strand
ATATATCTATATATCTATATATATATCTATATATATATATATATATATATGTTTAAGTGTGTATATGTTATATGTCTGTACGGGTCCTTCCCTCAACCATCCTTAGAGTATATATATAAAAAAATCTAATTATCTTCGTATTAAAATCAAGACAGAGCATCTAAAAACAATATCGATTGAAAATATTAAATAAATTTAAAATATTTTAAGATGTATTTAATTTAATTTGATAATGCATAATAATTCCAAATTTTTATTCTTCATTTTTTAAATAAAAATTTCTTCTAATCGATAAAAAAAACACACTTAAAAGCAAAAAGTAATTCAAAATTCAAATATAACCGTCCTATTAAAAAACCAAGCACAAATTGAAAATTTCAATAAAATTACCCAAGTATAATATATATCAATGCAGTCACTATTTAATAATCCAGGAAATCAGAGTAAGAGTTGCGATAGCCTATACAGGATTCGAACCCATGACAACTATGTCTGTAGCCATACGCATATTTCAAGAGATATTCCCTCTAAATAATAATTAATTATACCATTCACTCTTGCCACCTATGGGGGTGATTTTTCAATACTATTTTTATAAATTCTGGACCTTTTCTATTGAAAACTTCTGAAATAATTTATTATACGCAATTAAATAATATTCAAATCAGATAGTATTTAGAGATTGGTTCGTAAATACGTAATTACATACTATGAATTATATTTATTTATTTATTTACACACATATACATAAATTACAATCATCGTAACCTTACAGATAATCTAATGCGTTACGATGGGTTGCAAAATAAAAAAAGAAGAAGAATTATCTTTCCGTAAACGGATGTGATTGGTAATATTATCATTGAAATCAATTATTTTAAAAGTATATTAGGTGTACTTTTAAATAATGCGAAAATTTATATGGGGTAGAAAATAATTTTTATTCATAATTTTACTCATTAAGTAATCAATTTCAGTTTAGCTCACCATAATTAATAAATTTTAAAAAAGATATATCATTTTATTCGGGGTGTTTTTTTTGGATTTTCACTATTTTTGTTTTTTCTGTCCGACTTGATAATTGTCTCAGTATTTGACTTATAATCCAGGAAATCAGAGTAAACTTGGATCAAGATGTTAAATTGGAATTTCATTGATACCATTTATTTCATTCATACCTCCTAGTCGTAATAATCGATCAAATCATTTTTTTTTATTTGAGTAGGATTTGAACCCAAGTCCACAGTCTTGGTAGCCATATGCCTTATCCCATAAGCTAATATGCTGGTTTGAATAATCTCAATTTTAATCTACTTTAAATAACAATTGAATTAAACCCGCTTACATCTCTTAAAATATTGCAACGAGTTCCAAGCGCTTAATATAACGAGGTTAAGAATTAATATCCAGTATTTTGGGTGTAATAATGGCACACATTTCTTGCACTAAAAGGACGATAAATTATCCCGAGGATAATAATATGTAACACAGGCCTCCAGATTTGGAGACCGGGTGAAAATATTATCAACCGAGAGGAAGAAAAATGGTGCTTTTTGTCGAGGTGGCGAACAAAAAATATTATCCATATTGCTTCCGTTTCTGACTGCAGTTCGTCGCCATGATATATATATTTTTTCGTGTCCACGCAGCAAAAACAGATAAATGTGATTAAGCTAAAAGCATTTGGACAAGCGCTTTTTTGCCCCTAAATCAGAAGCTCAATGAAGACCATAACTCGAATATAAGGGAGACAAAGGGGACGCTCATCAGATAAATAACCGCAAAGCTTCACAAATTATATAGAATGTGCTTTGAACATTCATATTTTAGACAAAACCGTACAATGTATTAATACATTTGCCTTATTAGGAAACTATACTTTTATTATTATTAAAAAAATATTGTTTTTATTAAATGTTTCAAGACTCCTACCCAATTTACAATTTAACATCAATACAATGCACGACAAATTTATCTTTTTACTCTTTTCGTGTAGCCGTGTTTTTTTATTTTAATGCGCTTTTTATTCAATCAATAACTACCGAAAATTATAATAAAGTAACTATCTGGCTACTATATAGTTATATTTTACTCTAAATTAAATAAGAAATTAGCAGTACAATCTTGCGGTGAATGTTAAAAAGCGTCCACTGGTTTCGAATTACGTATGGAGCAAATCAGAAGTAAATTAATAAAACTTTTGATGCTTTGAAGTTTGGCCATCGTTTAGTTAAGTTTAACCTTTGGAATAAACTACCTATTTTTAATATAATTCTACCATGGTCTCATGAAAAAAATATTCATCCCCTTTTAAAATTACAATAAAACATATTTCTATTAAATTAATATTATCATTAGTATACCTTATAATCTGTGAAACTTATTTTAAATAAGCTTCTTTCAGTTGTTCTTGATTTTATTTAATGTAGGATTAAGAAAATTTTCGAAACTATATATTTTTTTATTATTTTTAAATGGTTAATTTACCAACTCACCTTGGATAAAATTACACAAAATCATTTTTGATATATAATTAATTCAACTAATAAATGTAAATAATAAAGTCAAATATTGTGGTGATATGGTTTCGTTTAAAAAATAAGTAGTTTAATAAATAATATTTTTTTGAGAAATCTTGCGTAATGTCGATAAATTTCATCCCAAATATCACTTGCACGTTATGCAAATACCGGTCATTTTCATAATCATAATATAATATGAGAAATGAAATGAAATAATTCTTTAGATAAATGGTGATTTGACATGTTTTCGTACGAGATGAGATTTTAACTTGTTTAAAAATAGTTTCCCCACTAACGTCATCTTAATCTCGTCCATAAATCTGAACTACGATTTGCTCCATATAGTGTCAAAACGAGCAAAGACCCTCATATCAAAAGACGAGGATCTATTAATTACACGAAGACGTCTCCTGGAGTGTGGTCTTTAATAAAAACTTCATCTTTTGGATGGGCGTAATAATGTATGAAGACGGGCGTCGCTTATAAATCACAAGGCGTCACATCCGACCAACGAAAACCCACTTTCCTCAAGTGTGCAGTCGAAAACTTTTATGAAATATTACCACAATTTCGTAGTCCGATCGAATTCTCCCTTTGTTAGAACACGCGTGTATATAAATATTCATAAAATGGAAAATTTCGACGGGTAAATACGATAAAAGCAGGTCGGAAAAAAAGGTATATGGGCGGGGAAAGAGCCAGTTGAGTATGAGAAGTACTCGAGGGCTTCAAGTGGTTTACTTCTACAGGCAGTCCACTTTCATCTTCAGCTGGAGAAGATCCTATCTGGTCATCCTTTTTGACCTTTTGCCAAGTGCTACGACAATCCATTGCAGCCCTGAGGAAAAACCATCATCCTTATTGATTACCTTACTACACTACGGGACGTTTTTTCAATATAGTAACCTCAATAATTTATTATTAATCTGTATATTGAAGAGCGCAATGACGTCACAAGGACTAGAAAATGTTTAGAGAAATTTCTTATGATTATTTCGGAATATTATCTATATTAAGAAATAAGGCGCGTGGTTACAAATACTGTAGTCATAGGTTCAAATCCCGCTCAAGTAAAAAAATCATAATATGATCGCTTATTACGACTGGGAGATCGGGAAAAATATAATAAAACAAAGTGTAGAATATTGTATATTTGGTATAAATTTTCTATTTATTTACGATTGTTTAATAATAATTGATTGATTCCAAAATTTTAAATATTAATAAATATCATCGTATTTTAAATTTTATATTCCAAACCATTCTAACGCATTTTATTCTATGTAGGGTTACGATTTTTTGTAAATCAATAATTAATAAATTGTGGCTTAATTAATGAAAAACATATTATTAAAATTAATTGCCCAAAACATTATCACGCCAATACTAGTTTTTCTAAATTCAGGGTGTTCCACGAAATACAGGGTATTTTTCAACTTCCAATATTAGTGTTTCTTTATTGCATTATATTATTGAATATTTTGGTGCAAGTATATCGGTTTGGATGTACAAATAAATTATTAAAAGTTATCATACAATGTTTTTATAAATAAGCATATATAAATACAGCTTGTGTTACCGATAGTAGAGAAGATACCGATTAAAATCATATATTTAAATAATAAACAGATTTTATTCAAGATATATTTTTATCTTAATAACCTATGTACTATAAAATATTTTTTTGTCCATGAAATAGTCAGTATAGAGAGTTAAATGGCTTTGTGATCTGAACCCTGTCAACGCAGCATATTAGCAGCACACATCCCATTAAAGGGCCACCACAAACCCCATCAATCATAACCTCTATTCTATGGCTTCGAGGGTGTTTACCATCCATATAAATATATATACAAATATATGTAGTTATCAAACCCGACAAGAGGCTATTAACTCGGATCACTAAGGCGATTATATTGAATTAGCATTCGATCAATCATTGCCAAGTGATAAATCTGCTCAGAGATGATTGAATGCATTCAAACGGTCATCGCCATCATACCCATGGATTATTATCATTACAAATAATTATTGTAACATATTTAGCATTCTGAAAACACCTATTGTAGTCAAGTTTTACTATGGAAAGGAACAAATCTTTTAAAATATAAATTACTTTCATTTTCTTTATTAAAAGGTTCTCTATAACTGTGGAATACTAATGGAATTAAAAGCATTAGAAACAAAATAATAATAAAGGAAAAGTATGGTAAATCTGCATGCCGCAACGAACTGAACCAACCCCTAAATTGAATTAATATTGGCGTTTATCAATTATTTATATTATTTTAAATGAATTTGCTTTCTTGTCTCTCTTAAAAATACTCTGTTTACCATTTTTGTTTAAAAATATGTACTTATTGAAAAGAGGAATTTAAACGAAAACATAATTTCGTATTTATGACTATTTTTATTGATATATTATGATCTTATATATTTTAATATGTGTAAGTTTTGCAATATATTTTTTTTAATAATTTATATTGTTGTAGATAAAATTATTTATTAATTTTAATCTAATAAGTATCCCTCGATAATGAATAAAAACAAATCGATAAGCTAATCCATCAATCACTTTCCGATATTAAAATTTACCCCTTTCAATATGTTCTTTTATATTCATCGTGAAACGAGCTTTCCCGTTTATATTTTTTCTTAATGATTAAAATGAAAAGCTATTTATAATAACATGATTATATATTTTGTACAAAATATTCCTCTCATATTTTTCACCGAAGGCAATAAGCCAATATGTTATTTTCATGAGATTCTTTGATGTATGTGATTTCGAAATTCACGGTGATATGATTAATGATATTGGAGAAAACGACGGTTTTCACATATAAGAGAGAAATCGAGTATCGCAGGAATGTCAATAATATTAATATATCAAAATAATATTTTTCCATATTAAGTTTTTATTAAATTCAATCTTTCACCCTCCACCCTTTAGTGGGGGACTAAAAAGCAAATGCATTCCCTAAGTAGACTTGCAAATGAAATCCACTACATATGAGAGCTTTCAGGGGATCGTGTAGATAAGCTCTTATTTATGAACATATTTTACATTTATTTGAAAAACATACATTGTATTGAAAATTTTAAGGGTGCTATCGAACTATAATAAAATAATATATTTCAAAACCCCCTAAAATATTTATGTAGTATGAATTAAAAATGTTAAGCTTAAGAGAGGGCAGATAGACTCACTATAGAACGTGATTGGTCACACCGTAATTGTATAATATAATTTTATTTTATTATATGACAATTTACAATCGTCTGCGGAAGGTCTATAATTTGAAATTTACTCTACAAACATGAGTAGAAGAATGTTCAAAAAATCCCAAGTATTTTTATGCGTAAATCTAATATTTATTTTACATTAATAGTATTTATTTTATAGCGATTTAAATAACGAACCAGTCTTCATGGGCCGTATTCAATATATAATGGTGTAATAAGGGTGTGTTAGTGATTCGTGCGTGTACGAATAGAGCTTGGAATGATTGGTGTACACGCATACGCACCGCACGTTTACACTCTCATTATCTTTATATATATTATATGGAATACGGCCCAATATGAATACACTCAATAATCTTTGATTTAATTTAATTAACAGTTTATAGTATTCATGGGTTTAAATCCTGTTTAATTAATTTGATTGGATTATTACGATCTAAGTTAATGATTTTCTCTTATATATATTTATATATATATATATATATATATATATATATATATATATATATATATATATATATATATATATATATATATATATATATATAAATATATATAATATTTGTTCATTTGAATAATTATAAATATCAAAAACCTACAAGTTCCTGTTTATTCTTTATTTCAAAAATTACTGTAAGAACATTATATCCAATAAATACATTTAATTTATATATTATATATGTATTATTGGTATTCCCACAATCCGTTAATTTCATTTTCAAAACAATTCATTTGGTTCAAAAAGTTGAACTAAACTATTCAAAGAAGCATGTTAGCGAATGCATCTTTATCTTGTTTGTACAATCTTCTTCGGTGTTTGTTCCCCGGGTTACGAACCTATGACAACAAAAACTTGTCAACTATTTATGATGAAGTGTGTTATTAGCATCAGTATAAATGATTTATTTTTTTATTATATGAATAGTGTTATTGTGGGGTATGTTTTTTAAGGGACAAACCCGAAAATACCATCGAGGATGACAGACGAGGTGATGACACACGCAACAGACACCAACCATGTCATCTGTTATTTTTTTACCTTCCTTCCTTCCATTCTAACTAAATATACTACTAAATATTGTGTGTAATAATATATCCAGGACACGGTGACAGTTGCCACCGCACAACGGAAATTGTCAATGAATAACAGTCAACTCTTTAAAAAAAATCATACCAAAACACCGAATCTCATTTAAAAACACATAATATCGTTTAAAAACATATACATATATCATTTTCTTTTAAATTGACAATATTTTAACGAGAGATTTATATACCTAATCTGAAATTAATAGATTTTTTTTTAAATTACACCATTTGGATATCGTACACAATCATACCGAAAATAATTGAATTCAGATTCAATGTCATCAGTTTATTATTATAAGCTGAAAGAAATATGGTTGCTACTATATATGTTTTATAGATATGGGTTAGCTGAATGGTGAATTTTTTTTTATTAATTTATTATTAACCTAAGGATACATATATTTGTCAAATATTCTCTGTTATATTTTAAGATACTCTAACTAACCCTAAAATATTCTCAAGTATTAAATATCCCCCTAATATTCATTTTTTTAAATGTCAATTCACTCGAATTTAAAAAGTTAATTATTATTTATATAAAGTTGTATGAAGATCGTATTGAATTTGGCGTAAGTAAAAGTATGGATAAAAGAAAAGGTATTGAACTCGAGTGCCGCAATAAACCGGGCCAATCCTAAGAGAGATATATGACTACATATTTTATAATTTAAACTACATACGAGTATTATATCAAGGAGATTTAATGAAAGGATACTTTTGTGATGCATCATATAATAAATTGAATAATTATTGTGCATTACCATTTTTCTTACATATACATACGTAAATTATATTTAATAATATAAAAGAAATGTTATTTTTTAGAAATTTGATAATAAATAGGGGAACATATGTGTCTTCATTTGATAAATAATAAACTTATCCTAAAAAAATAAAAATTAATGATAAATTTATTTATTGCATGCATAAATAAAATCATCTTAAAATATTATGAATTGGTTGTAGCAAAGGTTATTGATGTTAGTAATAAAGTAATGTTTAATATCCTCGCAAAACATCAAAGAGAATGCAAAGCAGTGCTGAAATGCATCTTTCTCTCTCACTGAAGAGTGTCTTGGGTTAATTATGGAGTCGGTGTTAAAATTTCATCGCGAATAGAAGCAGGCAATCGTTTAACAGTCTTAGGGAAGGGAAGGGAAGTGATAATGTCCTGTTTGCTTCAAAGACTAAAAAAATAACCGAGAAACCAGCTAATGGAAAAGACGAACTCGGTCCAACTGGCTTTTTTTACTCGTCTCAAACAACTTCTTTCGAATGCCAGATGAAGAAACTCGCTTCCTTTTTAGATTCGGAGAATAGAATAGAATCTCTGAAATTAATAACTGGATTATCCTTACAAAAAAATATGTAAGAATTAATTGAAATGATGTTACAATATTACCCGCATGTTAGTTACTCAACATTGTATTGAAAATAATTAAACAGACATCATAGGAAACCAATAACGACAGTAATAGAAGTCAATCATCGCTGGAATTGCTAGTAAAAAGGGACAATATATTGGTGTTCGTTGATTAAAATCAATTAGAAATGATATTTTGATATAACATGCTCTATTATTACAGTCCAAAAATATTATATTGAATACGGCCCAATATAAATACACTAAATAATCTTTGATTTAATTTAATTATTAACAGTTTATAGTATTCATGGGTTTAAATCCTGTTTAATTAATTTGATTGTATTATTAAGATCTAAGTTAATGATTTTCTCATATATATATATATATATATATATATATATATATATATATATATATATATATATATATATATGTTATATATATATATATATATATATAAATATATATATATATATATATATATATAATTAAATATCTATATTTAAGTTATTGGAATGCATGAATTTCACTATAAATTCATAGTTCTGTAAAAGTCAAATAATGTAGTCAGATAGAGCTACCCTGTTGATGACTTTTGGTAGCTGTAATATAGAAAATCACCAATAATTCATTCTAAAAAATATATAAAGTAAAAATACACAGTGGCCTTTTAATTAGACGTGATATTTTATAGTGTCTGTCAGTAAAAATATTAGATTTTAATTTATTATAAAATTACACAATATTGTTTTTCTGAAAACAAATGCCAAATTTATGTATTTTATTTTAGATAAAAAAATACTATAACGACTAAGGGTAAAATATGATTGTAAGTTGAAATATTATATTTATTTTTTTAAATTTTTCGATACCCTAACTGCTATTAAAATATTATTCACACCGATTTAAAGTCCTCTCTATCAAATGGAGACTATATTAATAAATAAATTGTGATTTAGATGAGAAGATAAATATTTTAAATAATAAATTTTGATCATATCAAGTAAATGAACAAATTCTTGAATGAATCCCATATAAATTTATACAAAATGTTCCGCAGGCCACAATATATCACATTGTAATTAAGCAATTAGTCTGTAGAAGAGATTCTCGCAAGTTTCTCGGCATCTTCACAAAAACAAAAGAGATGAATGCGTTTTGCTGGATGACTTTACCGTTTTGTATGTGAGTAAAGTTCAGTGTTTGAGAGTGGATATAAATGCGAATCCTCGGTTTAATTATGAAGTTGTGTTGTTTGTGGTGATCACTAATGGAAGAAACGGGTCCACAGTTGTCTCGAATCTTTATCTAGTACTTGGACATTGATAGAACTGTTCTATTGGATAAAACCTCAACACGTTATCAACTCTCGTGGACCCACTATTGGATAATACACACTATTCTATTGCATTGAAGATAAGCGACAGTCACAACAAATATTCAACCCCATGATAACGACATGATGCATCACATTCCTTGCACGTGTTGACATTTTATAAATAAATAATATATATATATATATATATATATATATATATATATATATATATATATATATATATATATATATATATATATATATATATAATTTAAGAGTATTTTTTCCCATTAGTTTGATGTAGTGTGGAGCTGAAGCTAGTTCCATTATGGGTCCATGTTTACTGTGCACTCCAAGTCTGTTGTGGTCTCCGCCCTGTTTGTTTTACAATTCACGTGTCATGTACGAGGAAAGAGGATCCTTTATAGGCTGTATTTCATTTATAAAAGAATAAATAGAATACAAAACAACTGTGGAGCCTCAGAGTGATTCTACTATTTCAAAATATTAACATGAGAATTCCCATTACAAAACACATCATATAAAATTCACTTGCAACTTCTCAACACTATAATATCAACCTAATAAATTGTATGAGTCGATTTATCGCAAAATATTATTTTTTCTCTAATCTCAATTTCAAACATTACGTAAAATATCTTAATAAATATTTTAGAAATTTGACATTGATATCGTAAACAGTTTAATATTAGTGGTACATTTTATGACAAATGTATTTAAATCATATTAAATCGTTAAACGTATGGTGAATTATACTAGAATTTTGTTATTGTGTTTTTCAAACAAACCAAAAAAATCCAGTTGGAATCAAATCGAGTAAAAGCATTAAAACGTACATCTTCTTTGGAATCATAATTTTATAACATCAAAATTAATGATTTTTAGGTGAATTTACGACATTTTGTTTAGGTTTAAGAGAATCCGGTTACAACCAATATTTGAACAAAAACCAAAACTGAATTTGATTGATTGAAATTAAATTCTTAAGAGGACGTATATATGTATATTACTAATTTTAATAGTGTCGTGATGTTAAAAAATCAGTATAACCAGTTTCAGTTACCAAATGATTCTTATAAAGATTGTGGTCCTTTATTGAGTTTAAAATGTGCATGAAAAAATAGAAACATTTTTATATGTATTATATTATTATCGGTATATTTAACGGTGCTCGGCCGAAAGCCTTGCAAAATCCTTGGAGGGTTTATTTGTTTAAATATTTCATAAACAAGAATTATTTTTAATGCGATTGACGCCTTCTAATGATATTTTTATTTAAAATATTTTTTCAGTAGCTATAAAAATGATTATCCCAATGATTTGTATTAAATACGAGTAAATTTTATTCCCACCCGTTTCAATATGATCCAATCAAGGCGAATTAAGTGACCGCAGGATATTATCATATAAGTCTTGATATCCTGCCACATTTTAATGGCTTAAATGTTTCCCTCCGTTAATTAGTGTAATGTATACTCAACAATAATAATATATTATATTTTAAAGTCTGCATACGAGCGAGATATCACAAGCTTTGGATATTATCTAAAATAATTACAGAGAAGAGAACACAACAAACATCAACACACAAAGATGAAGATAGCTATTTTATTTAGAATGTATTTTTGTTGATTTGCTTTGGCCACAATATATTTAAGATTTTCTAAATAAAAAATATCACCGAATTATAATAATTATTTAATATAGAAACATATATAAAATTTACCGTAAAGAATTATTGAATGTCTCCGTTTATAATTAAAAAGTACTCAGGCCGAACATTTAATATGAAAAGATAATTTACCCTCTCGATACCGGTTTGATATAACAACGATAAGGAATATGTAGTCAATTAGCGGTCTATTAGGAGGGGCTTTTCAATTTGATATAGTGTATTTAATAATATTTTAGATAGTGTATTAAACAGTATATAGCATACAAACTAAAGATGGGTTGTACCGGAGACTTATAAATTACTGTATGGGGCGGGAGACGGTCTAATTTGGTAAAAGCTGATCGTGTTCAAGGGCCTTCACAACACATTTTGCATTTAAAATTAATGCCAAGGGGTATAAATATCAATATAATAATATTTTAATAAAATGATAAATTGTGTCTCATATGATTTCGTATTTTCCAGTGATCGTTTATGGTCATTTTCAAGTTCAAAGCCACTAATTCAACGACAAAAATGTGACAAATTATTCATACAAATATTCATAAACCTTTTTATATTTTACAATCAATTATCCTGAAGAAAAATATACTAAATAAAAAATAATACTTTAATTATAATAATTATTGGTGTTCAAAAACATACATACATAATAAAATAGATAATATTTTTTTTTGTATTTGTATTTTTTATAACCCGTAATTCTAAATAGTCATTTATATATTACAACTTCATTATTAAGAATGAATTATAAAATGATTATTTTTAGACCTATTTTTTTTTATTAAATTATTAATATTATTAATACACGTAACAGTCACTACTGAGTACTTCAGAGAAACAGCTGATTAAAAGATGGTGGCTCAAACTCGATTCCCAAAGCACTATTAATATTATTAATTAATAAATAAATATATCTAATTTTCATTTAAGTTAATTGTCAGTTATTTGAAGTCCAACCTGTATATAACGATATAAAAAGTATGGAAAAAAAACATTTATTAATAACTTAAGCATTTAATTACTCGTGTCATTTAAATAAATATAATATTTTTGTTAAATTTTATATTTAAGCATTAGAGTTAAGAGTTAAGCATTAATAATGTTTATATTGGAAACCAATAAATTAAATTAATTAATTTTTGAGAAGGGCATGGACCATTTAAAGTGTTAAGTTATGAATATTTCAAGTGTCGCGTTTATGAAGATTTATAATATTTTTGTGTGCATCGCGTGTAAAATATTGGTATTTCGGGTGAAATGAAGGCAAGGGTTGTATTAAAAATGTTGAATGTCAGCAATTTTCGCAAGAATAACGATATAATTCAGGCGAAGGGGTTGAGCTGGCCCTAGAGGGTAATTAAATTAGGTCTTGGAGGGCGGGTTAGCAATTAAGAAGTATCTGGCCATCATCACGGCCCCTTCAATGATTGATCACCAAGTCCAAGTGCATATTCCTTGCAAATAGCTGTGATAGAATACTGATGATAATGTCGTGACTTCACATCCCGCAGCTCTACTAATAGCCCAGTCTCTTAAATATTTATACAACGGACAACCTATTATTTTAATCTGTGCATCTCAACAAGTGCTTCCATGTAACTATTAAATATATCGCTCATCCAGTGCAACACTTATGCAAAATGTCGTTTTTCGAGGTGAATTTTAAGTTTCAATATTTCTCCGAATACCGTATGAATTCGACCCAAAACCATAAAGACATCGCGAAATATGTCCAAAGTTTTTTAATTGCCACCAAACGCACAAATATTTTGGGCACTTCATACAATACTTAACTAATTTTAAGTGACAGTGTTGCACCAAGTATTAATGAGTCGTGCGAGAACTTATAGTATTGGTGCGTATACGAATAGAGCTTGCTGGTAATAGTGTACATCGGTTCTATTCGTATACGCACTGCACGCACTCTCTCATTACACTGTTGTGTATATTAAATACGGCCGATAGTTTAGAGAAACTCAATAAAGGCTAGTGTGACGAAAATTTAAGGGTTGGATGGAATAAGGGCGGATAACTCAATAAGCTCTTTTTTCATTAAATTAAATATTTGTAAATAAATATGCAATAAACTTTTGGATATCATTGTTAGGTATCCTGATATCGGAAGATTTTAATAAATAAATTTTTACTTGATTATTTTGAAACTGAAAATATCAGTATACGCCCTTGTTCCACCCAGTCCTTCAATTATTATTGCTCTTCACATTTTTATTTACAAAGGGGATTACATTTTGTCACATCAAGATGATGCCTTTCGTTGACTTATCTAACATTTTCTTATTATATGTAGCATATTTCTTTCGTTTCATTTGGTAATACATAGTAATTGTGGTTTTATTAAGCACGTGTGTTAAAATGCTTCATAAAAAATTCAATCTAAAATTCATACAGCTTATAGTGCCGTTAGCCTAGTAGTGGACTTTTGTGAGTGTATTAGTGTATGTAGATATAAACACGCACACAGCCAAACAGTGAACAAAGTAGCACATATACACTGACAAAGAGCTGTCGTTATTTATTTAACAATACACTCACACACTTCTACGGCGAGGCTATCTTATATCAATATCGTCATTTTTAATCAATAATTTACTTGTGGTTTATATTTTAATTTAATAATGTATTAAATAGGTTTATTGTTCACAGGTGTCAATAAAGTGGTAACGCGGTTAGGCAAATAGAGACAAAGTCGTGTGCATAAATTTGTCGGCACTATGACATCCATGACACATTAATATGACATGAGATATTAATTAATCTGGAAGCCATGCCCACGGGATACCATTGCAGTGTTGCCATGCTAAAACTACAAGTCCACTGCACTAAGGAACAATGACAACAATAGAATATTCCGAATTTGAATTTATGCACACTTCATTTTCACTTAAAAATATAATTATCAAGAATATGTGTTAAGCAATTCAAGACATTTTTATTATTATTAATCAATCAGCAAGACAATGAATTAAGGCTGATAAAACCCACGAAGTCCATCATCGGTCCAGGATTATTTAGATTTCCTGGATTGTAGAGCGAATTAAGCCAAGCAGAGCCGTCATATCGCCTGCTCCAGCGTATAATATCGTAAGTGCAAAAAAAATCTATTTGCCTTAAATCTTTATGGAACTGAGCCACATATTACATGTATGAAACGTCAAAATATGTTGTTTTTCAATCATTAATTAACCTATTAAGTGGGACTTTTTCGAAATAGTAATTTTACTGGCAACTAATGTAGATTCATCTATTATCTCTAACACATGTCTCTGTCAATAGAAGGTATTTAATCATAAACTGATATATGTTATAAATAATAATTAAACCGAATGACACGTGACAGGCAGTGTTACCAGATTGAATATGTGGCTAAGTTCCATAAAGACTTAAGAGCACACATATTTTTTTTGCAAATACGATATTATACGCTGGAGCAGGCGATATATGGGTTCGCCAACTGACGGATTTGCGAAAATGAAGTAAAATTATTTAAAAGAAAAATATTAAAATCAAAGGGGAAAGAAAAACTTTATTTTAGTGTCTTTCTTGCATTATATATGGTCAAATATTAGCAATGGCCTGGAGTGGGAGGGGGTTTATGTAATAACAGCCGCCTCTGATAAGACAATAAAATTATTATTTTTAAATAAATTTTAGTATCATAGTTTTAACATTTTGGATTATTAAGACCATATAAGATCATCGAGAGGTAAATAATAAAATAAATAAACACAATTTTATGAACAAAAAACCAAATAACTTATTATTAATAAAATAAATAAATATTTATATTCATCAAAATGTATGTATGTACATCTAACGATATATAATTAAGGTAAATAATTAAAATGTCTATATATTTGGGTTGTTATTGATTATGGTGTATAGAAAATTCTTTATTTATTTTCAATAGAAAAATTCCACAATATCATAAAATTTTAGCCTTCAATTTTGTTGTCTTTAATACTACCGCTTTTTAGATCACATTGTACTAGAATATGTCGCACAATTCTTTCTAATTATGATGATAAAAAATATTCATTTAAATTCCAAAGCCTAATTGAAGTGTTAATAATATAATATTCACAGGGTTAAGTTAGTTTAGAAGTTTCGGTGCAGAGGTTGTGTATTCTGGGGTCAATATGGTGTTTTGCCACATATATAACTTAGTTTATGCAAAGGCGACGTGTCTGGTTAGCTTTAATATAATATAAGTACATACACAGATTTAATCAAATATACCACAATGTGGCGATCATTTCTTCGATAAAGGATAATATGAAATAATGGACAATGACAAACAGTGATTCAGATATGGTGTGTGTGTAATGTGTTTATAGATTTGTGGTATAAGTGTCAGGAACAGCAGCCGACGCCGTTTCTACTCCTTGATAAATTACTCCTGGAAATGGCTTCCAAGACCATCAGCCAGGATTTCATGCTAGGTTAGCTGGAAACCACCAACCGACTCTTGATTACAAGATTCTTGCTGATTTCATTTTAAATACATGCAACACGATCTAACGTATCTTTATATTAATGGCCTTCGAGATATCAGTAATAATTACACTCTATGGAGTTGTCTTCTGCAAATTGATCATTCCGTTTCTGCCTCCACTTACATAAATTAAATAATATCTACCCATAGATATAAACATAAGATATGGCATGAGTGGCTAAATGCGTGGTTAGTTCAAGTACATCAAGTACACAAAAACATCAGTTACCTGGCAAACATTATACTGTAAACATATCTCTACATATTGTTATATAGTAAAAATATATCATCTATTTTATTTTTTTATAAATATTCCAATTAATTCAATTATATAAAAATATAATTTTGATAAGCAAACCACCTCTAGTATGAATTGCAGATAAACAACATCTATTTATTTTAATGATAATTTATTAGTTGTTAAATTTTATATTTATATTTGAATAGATTCATACCCCAAAAACACATCATTGATATTGCATAAATATAATTTCAAACGGCCCAATTTTTTTTTAAATTAATTGATTTTGAAATAATTCATTGTACATCTTGAAATTCGTTGGTTGTTGTATATGGTAAATCGGGAACACTATTTATGTTGACAGACCTCGCTGTCAAATAGTGATGGCCCGCCGAAATGTTTACAGCAATATTCGAATTCAGACTGCGCGAAACAGGTCGGAATCATCTTTAAAGACATATTGTTTATGTACGTTTTGAAAATAAGCATATTTTGATCTACTTTTTTATGTGGCCACTGAAAATATACTTTCAGGTGTAAAAATAATATATTCTTACTTTAGTTCACATACACATTCAGTAAAAACAAGTTTATTGTTGAAAAACCACTAAACTAACGAATCAGTTATTCAAACCTAAAGGAGTTATTACAAGAATATTTCTCATCAATACACCTTCATTAATGGTTTGTATTTAGTAGAATTATTTTTCAGGAATGTTTTATTTAGTTCCATTGTAGGAAAAAATATAAAAACAACTATTTAATTAACAAGTACACCATTAGTGTACTAAAAATATTATGAAGATATTTCGACATTTTCTTAGTGAGATTATATCTTTCTATTGATATTAAATGTCATCAAAAATTTAAATGCTAGGTATATCCAAATATTTTAACGCAGGTTCTCAAAATACACAATTAAATAAGATCGAAACGAGTTTTTAATGTTACAAAAAAGAGAGGAGTATTTATTTCGTTATTATTACATGGAAGTCAATTTAAAATGATTAGGTTGTAGATAGTGTCAATTTAGAGTGAGATAATGACAATTCACAGCCGACCCGCCTTATCTAATATCTCTTTTACCCAAAGCCCCCTAAATTCATATGGATATCTAGTGTTTTTATTTTTTCTTCCTCTATCCAAAATGACCGTGTCTAAAAAGGACACCATGCTGGTACCATATCAAGTCCATTAAATCATCACGGATGGTCATCGCAAATGACTCAATTAACAATATTATCATCATCATCATACCAAATGATGATCGAGAATACCATTTCTAATAATCCTATTTTTTATTATTAAATAAAAATTGATTTTTTAACACTTGAACAATGCGGGCCCTTTAATATATTGAATTCGTATATCAACAATTGACAGTTCAACAAGTATTTTAAGTATCGAGGATATCCGGTACGTATTATTGTCTGTTACTTATTATTTATAACCATTCAACATATCCTTGAATACAAATAACGAAAAGAAAGGGAATTACAAGTTTTGAATATATAAATCGTCATATTTCGCCGTATCAAAGAATCGTTTTATATATTATATGCAAATATTATTCATTTTTATTGTGAATTGTTCATATTGATATTGATATTTATTTTTAAGTACCCGTTAGTTTGTTTAAATAAATTTATTTATATATTATATGTAAAAGAATAAACATATAAATCTACTAGAAATAGTCACTACTTTTAAGTATATTAATATACATAATATGTATTATTATGTAAATTAATATGATTAATCAAGATTCCAATGTTTGTAACTTTTGTTTGTACAAAAATCAAAATATTATTATTTGAGGTATTTTTATTAAATTTTCAATAAATTAACACATTTAAAAAGGATTGTATAAAATCTGAAAATGTATGTATATAATTTTATTTGGATAAAAATCTATATAAAAATATGTCATATTCATTAATTTTAACTGAACGAGAATTTAACAAAAATCCCAAGTTATATCAACGAAATGTCGTATTGATTAAGTAATAAATTAAAGAAGATAAAAAGCTAACGTTCTATAAAAAAAATCCATAACGATAAAAAATAGCAAAAGGCAAATACATTTTAATACTAATATAAGATATTTTATTAAAACAATGTTTGCTTTTTGTTATAGTATTTTAAAAAGAGAAGAGCTATCGAATTATATATCTGTCTTTTAAAACGATATTCCTGGTAATTGTAATACAAATATTATGATATTTTAATTTAACCGGTCAAATTTGCAAATTGTTAGTATAGAGCTCGATCAATGTGTTAATGAAGTATATTTAAATATTATCGAATATATGAATAATATTGTATTGTAAGATTGTTCAGTATTCAAAGCAAGTGCGGGCGGACGGTCGCAATTGAATTCCTTAATCAATGCAAATTATCTATGCCATGTGAATTAAATTATAACCAATTACCGAGCAGACATCTCACACACGTACTGAAATTTCAGCTAATTCAATCTGAATATTAAACACTTCTTCTTATATGTACTAATATTGATAAAATATGTACAGATATATGTGTAAAATACCCCCGAGGCGTGGTTAACTCGGCCTTAATTAACATGTCTCCTCGGCCCACACGCGTTTTGCTTTATGTCGATTAAAGAAACAGATATGTATGAAAGGCGCCCACATATTAAAAAATATTATTGTCAGGTAACTCTTGTCTTTATTGATATCTATACTAATGAAGGTATCGTGTTAATACCAAGCATTTGAGCAAGTTATGAGCAGAAGCTTTCAATTAAATGCATTATTTATACCAGATAGACTTTAAATCAATAAGAATATTTTAAGAGATTTTTTAGACACTACAACGTTTTCATCAATTATCTGTCGGTGATCTTAACTATTACTAGTTACACAGGTCACCGACTTAATAATCAGTATTTACCATACAATACAGGAAATCAGAGTAAACCTGGATCAAGACGATCGATCGGGATTTTATTAATATTATTCCTGATATCGTACTAGTAATGACCGATCATTTTTTTGTTGACTTGAGCGGGATTTGAACCCACTACCACAATATTTGTAGCCACGCGTCCACTGTTAAATTAAATGAATATTTAAAAAAAAATTAATTGTTTTTTATTAAGTGCATCATTAATTATCAATGATGGCTACTAATCTACGATTTATTTATTAAATGAAAAAAACGACCTACAAAATCTCAGTGAACTGAATTAGAAGTCGATTCAAATTAATCGATTAACATGATAAAAAATACACAACTTTCATAAAGTAAACCCGAAGAATCAATAAATTTATGAAATCTTGAAAGAACCATCATCTCTGTCCTCTTTTTCTTATCTTTTACGTTTCAATCGATAAATTTTTATTATTTACATTCAATAATTTATGCTTTTTATATTTATATACTTGTGGATTATTATTGGTTATATTTTTTATTGTTTAATTAATACTTCATCACTCATCAGGAACTATCTATAAGGTTAAGATAGTTGTAATGTATGCATATTTTTTCGTTAGAAAATATTTAACTGAGATCATTGACCTGCAAGATTTTAACACGGACACAATCCTGACAATGTTTATCAGTACGCACACAGGCAAAATGCATCTCGAAAGCGGAAAAAAGAGAATGTTAAATATATAAAAAGATTGTATGTGAAGAAAAAGGCTGGGTTGAATAATTGGATGAGAGTTTTGGCAGAGCCACTATCTGACGTTACTGCATGGTAATGAATGTGATGATAAGAACAGGCGCCAACACCTCCACCTGTACAATATTAAACTAACTATTATATTTATTAAGAAATATATTTAATATGATTAAAACAACAGGCACAAAAGTGTAAAATTGGGATCTTGGCCATAATGAACTGAGTTGCTACTGTATGCCGCAAACGTAATACAATCGAAGATGTGCCAAAGTCAAACGAATATTATAGTATTATATCGCATCATTGCACTCTTAGTAAACGATATACATATAAAAGAAACATAGGTATGATAATACTATAATATTTGTCCAACTTTGGCACATCTCTGATTAAAATACATACATATGTCATCAATAATGAACATAACATTTTTATAATATATTTTTAACTATATAATATACTATGGTTTTTTAGTATGTTATATATTTTTTTAGTATATATATATATATATATATATATATATATATATATATATATATATATATATATATATATATATATATATATATATATATTAAAATAACTCCAATTCCTATTAAAATTACGTTTGCACATATGATTTATTGATAATGACTTATTAATATGACTTTATAAATAAGCTAATGGCATTAATATTTAAATCACTCATTTTATGTTAAAATCTTATATTAAAATTTTTTCCCTGAATATATAGTTAAAAAAACATAAAACCAGTACTAAAAACAAATTTTCACTACAGATGTACAAATCTAACTACTATCAAAAAACTGGACTTTGGTGATATGTATAATATGGTAATTGAGAGAAATATAGAAATACCAAGAAAAATATCGAATTCCTTCATTAAAGTTTAGTCAAAAAGCAAATAGATGTGTCTTCTAACTCATATCTACTTAAACATTTATAATATATTAATTTATGGGGTTAAACATTAACAGTAATAATTGTCCCTTTGGTAACTAGAGTAATATAATCACGTGATGTATAGCCTGTAACCGTTGTTATTAATCTGGAATATACTGCTCGTGAATAATCTTGATTATAATTTGTAATATTTATTTGTGATAGATAAAGCGTGGGTTCACCTGCCGTGAAGAAGGTTGTTAGTTATAACATGACTGTAAAGTTATAAATATTTCACTAATCGACACAACCACCATCAGTAATGAAGAATTATTATGCGAAATGAAATGAAATAGTATACAATATGTTAATACTGGAACGAACTTTGACCAAATGTGTAAATTATTATAAATTCCTACATTTTGAATATATGTTTTCCAAAAGAGTGGATTCGTCTGGTTATCTAGAATACAAATGGTACTTGAGTAAGAAATACGTGTTCTTGAGGCATTGACTTATGAATTGAACAGTTAAAGATAAAAGTTAGCTTTACGAGTCCCGCAAAACCTTCCTTATCAATAAAACGATATTGAAAAACATACCTGTGTTTCTTTTATATTAATATAAATTACCCGGCGTTCCGAGATAACCAAACATTTCGTACCTGAAACAATCAAAATAATACATTTAGATAAAGCATACAAAGACGTTCATCTGATAATACTAAAGTTTTTTATAAAAAATATAATATTGCGTCACATAATTCAAGGCACTGGTGGCGGAATTAGTATATTTTCAGGAATTGCGGAATTGAAAAAAATGGCGCTGAAATTTCACGGCGAATTACAGTTTGGTGAGATTTTCAGGCGTCCTCTCGTATAATTAATGTCGCATAGCTCTTCTCGACGCTTTACCACTTTTATTTTTTTTCACCGAGGAAGTTTTTCAACATTAATTTGAGAGTTCTTAGTCTTCATGAATGGTAGAGGAAAGAAAATGTACAATACTTGAAGAGTTTATTTTTAAGTGACAATTCTTGTGCAATAAATCATATTAAATATACAGAATAGAATTTAACTGAGAATATTTTAGAGGGTTTAAAAATATTTTTTATAATTAATTAAAAATATTCCGTGATTTTGAAATCGAGTTTGGGCCACCATCTCACCATCTGCATGTTTCTGTGAAGTACGCAGTAGTGTCGCGTCTGTATTTTTTCTGTTAAAGGTATTAACCAATTGTTTTTGTATTAATAATAAAAAATATTTAACCCTACTACCACATAAAATATTCTCAGTTAGTTCAAGTTCGCCATATCAATGTAATAGTTTAATAAGAGTGTAAGTGAGTCGTGCTATATGGTGTGTGTACAAATAGACATGAGCTTAGTATAATTGGTGAACACGCATACGCACCGCACGCATACACTCTCATTACACTATTATATTAATATGGCCTTAACTCAATATAAATTCACCTAAAATAATAATAGAAGAAACTATAGAGAAAATTTAAGATCTTTCATTTAAAAAATCAGTGACTTATTGATGAATAATAAACCTTTTTTAACTAAAAGTTGACTGTCGGGTTTATTGAAGAAACAGTGCAAAGGATATTAAGGACTAAGCCTAAATTGATCTATTTTTTTAAATAAAATTATAGCTTTGTTCTATAAAGGTTTCATGGTGACTTTCGATATTGTCCTGTAATGCTGTGGTAGTATTGTAGCCTGATATTTATATTCCTTAATATTCATTGTATTTAAAAAAAATTAATAAATCTTAAAGTTCCTAATTCACTAATGATGAATAGATCGATTGTATTGGATTAGGCAACTCAACACATGGGTTTAATTGAAAGTGGTACATAAATTATATTATGAAACGCTCAAGCTGTAATGATAATAAATATGGTCGGCCAACAATATTGGAATGTTAGCCTGATATTAATATAAAATGACCATTTAATATGATATTTTATGGGGGTTGATTGTAGTCAGACGACACTAATCCTGCACGTGACAAGTCGTCCCAATTCATTTCATATTATAAATTATTACGTGACACACAATCAACATACGTGAAGCATGTGAATTATTACCAGGAACTAGATCATACTATGCGGTTTAATATCGTGAAGAAATTACGCGAATACTGTACGGAAAAATAATGAAAAAGGGTTATTGGTGGGTATGATTTTCAGTTGACTGAAACTGAAAATTGTTCATGGATTGGAAAGGTAAACGGCACAGTTCATTGGAAGTCGATTGCCGGTAAAGTTTTTCGATTCCCTTTGTTCGAAAGGGGAAACTTCCGATGAGCTTTTACAGCTCCAAGAACACCCGTTTTACAAAGTAATTGTTCTTCTCTTGGACTATTCACACATATTTTCAACACAATGGATATTAAATTAAATTTTATCAAATAGTCTAAATATTATACTTGTTTATTGCCTTACATGTGTTCGATTTTCATATAGTAAAAGACGTTGAAACTGTAGTTTAAAGGATAGTTTCTAAATGGGGGCGGAGGTATGATTACGGTAACTAAATGAACCAACCTCATCCATCAAATTACAAATTATTATACAGTTCAGTTACCACAGATATAGACCTTAGGGTGTTAAGCATGATTATAAAAATGTTACAGTTTCCATCAAAATTTTATTCAAGGTAAATTAAACATTGATTCAAATTTGACAATTAGAGACACGTGGCTACAAATACTGTGATCATGGGTTCAACTTAATCTTGAATAAAAATTTATTCGATTGATCAACTGAGAGATAGGGTATAATATTAATAAATTCCCGATCCATCGTCTCCACCCAGATTTACTCTGATTTACTGTATTGTAAGGTAAATACTGATTATTAAGTCGGTGACCTGTGTAACTAGTTATAGATAAGATCACCAATAGGCAATGAATTAACACGTTGTTGTGTCTAAAAAAAAACAAAATTTGTAAAAATCCTCTCAAAAAGCCCCTCAATGCGTATATAAAATTTAAAAAAAACCATTAATTTGATGTTATACCAAATAAAGTGGATTTAAAATAATTGCGTATAAAAATCTCTTACAATATTCTTAATGATTAAAAGTCTACCCGGTAGGTATTTAATTAAAAGTTTTTGCTCATCACTTGCTTAAATGCTTTGTACAAATATGATTCGTTCATTAGTATAATTGTGATATCATAAATTCGGACAGAGCCGCCCTGTTGGTGACCTGTGTAACTAACTAATAATAGATTTTAATAGTGTGGAATTACATAGTTAAATAAATGTTTTACTTCCACGATTTTTTTACCAACTTGTAGTCATCTTAAAAGACATCAAATAAATTTATTTCGTAGCTCACCGGCAAAGTGTAAAAAATAATTAAAATCTTCTATAAAAACCCTTTGAGGGCGTATAAATAAATAAACTTGAAACACTTACAGGTTGTTTATGAATATGCAAGTTCTTTATACCTTAATTAATACGGCAATAGAAAATTGAAGATGGGGAAATAATATTAATATAATCGAAGATCATTCGGAATTCTGTATGTAAAAATATTTACCCATACATCCTTGTGCTCAAAGTGATGTTTTATTTATTTCAGTATGCTATCGATAAATTTCAGTGGGCATTTTGAGAGAGATATCGAGTGTAGATGCACTTTGACGTGGTTGTTGGATGGAATTTGCTCGTAGTGTGTCGTAAATAATATGTAAAATTGTCTGCCCGAGGCGACATCGAACCTGGGCCAATTTGCAGAGCTGGTGGACGGAAGCCGCCGCTCTGATCTTCAAAGATAAATCACCAAGAAAGTGCTGCCATGCTCTTGAAATGGTACCAACTCGACATTTCTTGATTGATAGTTCAAATTATATAACCTCGGCCATGTCCGACAATAATTATTTATTGGAAAATGCAACCAACTATCAATAACGAAATATATCAAACAACAAACAGGGACTACCAAATAGTTGCATACTTGTTTCCAATGCACAATAGCACTTGTTCTTGACTCGGGGTTGATTCCACGTAGGGTGTGTGACTTGTTTTTTTATTTTTTTATTTATCTAATGTATATACATATTATTAATAATAAAAGGAAAGCATGAACCATCAACACCTTGCCATTACAGGAAAAACCTAATGCGGTTCGGCAATGATGGACATTTGTCAGAATTACAGAATATACAAGATAAAAGAAACTTAAATATTTAACTAATACAATGTATAATAAAAATATAAATTAATGAACATCACGAATGCTTAATGTAGAGGAATTCTTTCATACTTCTCATGAATGCACAGTAGGGCATGAAAAATATGTCATTTTTCGCCCCACTGGTATTCCATTCATTCAAAAGAACAAGAGATCTGGTTAATGGGGAGTGACGGAGTATGTTAGTATGGGTCCTAGGGGTGGCAAACAAGGAGTGAGAGCGACAGCGCTTATAATTCTCGTGAACAAACAAATTGATGCGACTAAGTATATCTGGGATTGATAACTGGCCTCTAATCACAAGAAAAACCAATCGCATCAGTGCCACATCTCTGCGGACTTGTATGCAAATATATGTTTATCCAGCAAGGTGTATTGGGATATTTATTTACTTTGTTGAAATACTAGCTGGGATATACATTAAGTAGAAGCAGGTAGTTCTAGTAGTGGCGCCTGGCGTGTCTGTGTCCTCGTCATCCATCACAACTCCTCATTAACCACTTCACCAACCAGATTCAATCTTAAGGTGGTTATCGGAATATTTCACTTTGTGATTCATACTAAATTCATTACAATTATATGTATTGCGGCAAACAGTTATATTGGAGGTCAGAATTCAGGCTTATCTGAGTGTATAGCTTTCAGTTCTTCACTCATCAGATGATATAAAATACGATTTTTGAAGAAGAAAAATGTGGTTATAGTCATATAATTAATGTATTTTCCATGTGTATATACAGTTTGGCAACGCCACTTGCAAAAACCACGAAAATAACTGCTAGGTTGAAACCAATAGTGTTCCCGGTAGCACTAAAAATTATATGAAATATGTATGTCAGAGAATTTAATGTTTTATTTTCGAATAATAAATATACAGTATAAAGTTAGGATAAGCCGCATAGCTACAAATACTATGGTAATGGGTTCAAATCCTGCACAAATAAAAAAAATAATTGAATGGGAATAATATTAATAAAATCCCGATCGATCGTCTTGATCCTGATTTTCTGGTTTGTAAGGTCAACACCGAAGCGATCATTAAGTCAGACTGAAAAATTTAAAAAAAAAAGAACTCGGGGCGTATTTTTATAAATAAATAGAATATTAAATTGGGGTAGAAACAAGATCACGATCATCTTAAACGTAGAGGAAGAAATATCTAAATTTATCCACATTAATGGAAATGTATGGACTTTGTGGTCCGTTTAAAACCATTTGCTATTTTGTACACCTGATATCGCATACTTTTTATTAAATTCAATTATTGCGGAAATCATTCATTATGTACGTGGTGTAAAGCAGACAACTGACAATGTCACGTATTGTGCAGAAACGACTAGTAATTATAAATTATAATTTGCTATTTGTATCAGCCGGTGGGATACACAATTCATTATTGGCATAATATGTGAGTTTTATAGGTTGTCGCGATACGGTTCAATTATATAGAATTATGGATCAATCAGTCTACTAATGGCTCGTGGTCTGTATAACAATTATGCAGATGGCGTGCTGCAATTTAGTACATGTTAAACTCGTATTGATCGTAGCTATAAAATTTGCAAGGAGTCAGCTCTGTCCAGGTCCAGACAAGCTCCTGAAGGTGGGCGGCTGCTGCAATACAACCTGCTCCTTCATACTTACAGGATCACGCCACGCCTGTTTTGTCAACGAATATAACATTCTGACATCATTATGTCTTTTAAAAATCAATCACTCTTTATACGGTGGTAACTTTTACACAGTGGGCGGATTATATCCAAATCACGCGATGGAATATTCTCATATTTTTTGTTGTATTTCTTATATATTTCTATTTCTTCATTTTTCTCACCTTTTTTCTATAATACTGACAAATATCCATCAATGCCGCATGATTTGCGCAATAATTGAATATATATATATATATATATATATATATATATATATATATATATATATATATATATATATATATATATATATATATATATATATATATATATATATATATATGGTAGTGCAGTATGATATAATAATATATGTAGATAAAAATCAAATAAATTTTATAATGTAATAAGTGGTCTAATATTCTGATTAGGTTTTTCCTGTAATGGCAAGGAGATGATGGTTCATGCTTTCCATTTATGATAAATATATGAATATCTCGTTTCAACACAGACACCTGTATCAATTAAATGGTAACCCAATTCACTGCGAATGGCTGTAATTGGTCAAACCGCAAAACTATCATATCAATAGGTTACTAAAGCTTGGGCTTGCATCGCCATATAGCCCAGTAATTATGAAACTGTATTTATTGCATACACCTTTATTTAGGTTTACACCTTTCATCGAAGAAAATCAGGTGACGGGTTTGGAAGGTATTCAGGGTCGAAGGTCACAAAAATCAGTTTTTCACGATTATCTCAGTTTCTGTAGCTCCAATATGTTAAAACTTATTATAAAAATTGTAGAACATTAAATTTGTGACAGATTTTAGAGTTAGAGGGCAAAGAGGCCGTACTGCTCTCTAAATTTAGCGCATTCAATAATATATAACTATTAAAAAATATAATGTATGATTTAATTTCTTGATTTAAGTACAATTGAAAAGAAAAAGGATACGAAATATCTAAGCTTATATATATACGTAAAGTTAGTATTCTTAGGAGAGTAACTTTTATCTATAATATCACTTTCATATTTTTCACTATCATAATTTATGTAATAACAATGATTAAATAATTAATGATTTAATAAATAGTAAGAAGTTTGAAGCTTAAATCTTTGAGTGTATATACTGTTTGTGGAAAATGTGGAGCGTTGTGAGGTTTATCACAACAATTGTAGCATTTGCATAATATTCCCCATTGAAAAGTCCTGTAAGCCTTCCATAATACAGTTTTAATATTACAAACCCATATTTAATGAGGATAAGATCAAGCTGGTACATATAATAGCATGTTGAATGGTCTATTAATAGTGAATGGAGTATTGAATTTTAGGTTTATGTTTGTATTGATTCTTTAAAAGGAGCCACTTTACCTACGCACTTAAAATATGTGAAGCTCGTACATATTTACACACAAATACGGATGCTTTCAAATATTTCACATTGAAAACGTTTAAATTCAGTCAAGATCAAATGTATTATTATCCATAAAATAAATATTATATCAAGATATGATTAAAATATTGAATCGCTTCTTCCTATTATTAATTGTTTACATTTTTTGTGTAGTAAGTATCAGAACCAAGACATTATGCCTCAAACGGCCCTGATTGGTCACATCCCAAAATTTTTATTGATATTATCACCAATCACCATCATTCGAGGTATAATAGAGAATACGCTTTGCGACTAATCACTAAAAAATTCAGCTCAAAGTCTCTTAATATTTAATGAAAAAACAGATTTAAACAAAAAGAATCAAAGGTCAAAAAAAGAAACTGAATATTTTTAACAACTTTTCTACTTGTAGTTAAATAATAAATAGAATATTCAAATTAAAAGTGGATATGACAAAAAATATGTATTACAATCAAGATAATGTCAATATACTTCATTTTAGTAATAATATTACCATTTTTCACTAACTACTTTCGAGGTTAGCCCGGTCTATTGCGACACTCAAGTTTAAAAAATTATCCGTTTGTCTTTCAAGTCAAAACTATCCTAGTAAATTAATTTCTATCTTCACATTCATCAATCTTTTTATTCGTCGTGCTCCTTACTAATTTAATTTTTGGAATTTAAGTTTAATTTCCTGGTTGATTACTTACTGATAACCTTTTTATTTGTTATTGATTTCATTTTTTAACTTATTCTTCAGTTTTTTAGTTTAAAGCCCTGCCAAACAGAACGCTAAATCTGTTCGCAACGAACTGTCAACGAGTGGTAATATACTTAACTCATGTGCGCGCCTGTTTGAATCTTTCTTTCATAATTCCCCTTCAAGAATTATATAAAAAATTAAAACTACTTTTAAAAAATCTCTACAATTGTTTGTTTGTACCTGTTTTAAAGTACACAAATTACAATCAAGAATTGCCCATTCCCCCGTTAGCTTTTTGTACTTCAACATGTGTTGATTAATATTGTTATAATTTATTATATAACCAGGGGCGACTGTAGAGGTCATGACGGTGCTGTTATAAACGCCCACCCAGAACCGCCGCAACATAAATTTCGATTGACATCGAATTTACATCTGTTTATTTAATTCAACGCAACGACACCGTGTAAAATAAGGTGCTCGTGCGAAAATACCGGTTGCATACATATTTTATTGCACTACACCAACAGAAATCTTAAAAAAAAGTAACCTATCAAAATATGTATTCTTAAATGAATGATGAATGAAGAGATCTTCTGTTGTAGTGAGTCACAATCAGGCTCTGGCTCATTATACGAGTCAGAGTTACACAACGAGAAGTTGTCTAATTTGAATATATGATAATTGGTAAGAAGTCATTGTTTGTATTGAAATGCTAATAGACTATGGTGAAGTTTTGAGAGTTTCCTGCCGGGCCTATCGCCATTGCCTCTTTTATGATAATATCATTACGATTCAGTACCTACAAACTTTACAAAACTCTATTTCTTAGACCATCGACTACCTTTAAAATCATTTTTTCAAATATATTTAAAGAATATACTTTCATACTCACAAAAAAGTCACATGGGCATGTACAATATGCAGTGCTAATGTATTAGGAGTGAAAATATTTTTTCACTAGTGAAGCTATAGATATAATATATATTTGATAAGCCAACATATCTTTTTTTAATTATCATGTTCTAACTATTTTTGACATTCATAGGAAAAAAATATCTATACTTGCACTAGTAAAAGTAACATACTTTCTCGCTGATAATACAGATTCATTATAATATACATAAACAAAAAAATGAGACTAGTGCGTATAAAAAATTAATAAAACTGATATAAATTTTCATAAAATCCGCCATAATAATAATCAATATTACAAAATTTTAAATGCAAATATTTATTTTTATTATACCGTTTGCTCAATGTCCTTTTTGGCGCAATTTTTATAATTAATTAAACAAATAAATAAATGTGCAAATGGGACGATTTCTGAATAGAATTCAACTTCCACTAATTTTTATGTCAATAATAAATTATTGAATTCCTCTGCTGTATTCTTTACTATTTTTCAAGTCAAGTCTAACCTAACCTTTAAATTGAACATCTTTAACTACATTTCTTCAAGATTATAAGTTTCATTAGTATCTTTTTTATCCTTTATATTGTACTTTCTCTCATATGTTCTTCTTCTTTTATGATTTTTTGTTAATATTAAAAAAAAATCATTCTGTTTCATGTTTAAACTGCTGCATTATTATCACTAAAACTTGGGATCCCTCGTAATACACTAGTGGTACTGCAGAATGATATAATAATATATGTATTTATAAATAAATAAATAAACTTTGTAGTCTCTCTTGAACTGTTTGGTTATTGTGAAAGCTGCTGTTTTTTCTTCAAGCTCTTTAATTTAATTCACTTCACACTTTTAATATAAATAAACGCCACCCCCCAGAAAAATGGTATTTAAAGTCAAGTTGTGTTAATAAAATGTCACGTATACTTTAATAGGCCTTTCAGAGTTTCGGCAGTGTGTAGATAACGGGAAAGATGAAGAAGTGGCAGTTGTTATCTAAGGTGTTGGAACCGTAAATAACCTGAGCTCATAAACGAAACGACTAATAAAACCTGGTTTCCTGGACGAGTTTCTTGGACAAGTGTAACCCACGCTCTGGTATTATTATCATCACCTTCCGATTGTATTTTAACTTATTAGCAACAAGTGCCCTTATCTTTTTATTCGGCACAACGGACCCAATATAACAGGCTACGGATAAAATCAATTCGAATAAATGTGTATATGAGAATTGGAAATATAAAATTGCGATAAATCATGTATTGAAATGTCACTGATGCACTGAAGAATAAATGCATACAAACGTTAGACAGGAGCTATAAAGAGTCTAACATATTATCCTTCTTGCCTACTTTTAGCACTGTGCTCTTCTTATTTATGCTTCTATAAATGACATATAAATATTACAGCTTCAAACGCTCAATATATTTGATTCGGTAAATTCATCTAGTATATCCGGCAGGAGACTGTATTGTATAATATTTTTGATTGATGTTGACTCAGCAGCGGATATATTAAGAGAAATTCAATATCTATGAATATTATGACAGTTCCTCAGGAAATATTTCATGTTCAAATAATACAGTATCAATTTACAGTTAAATAAAATCGGATTATATTTTAATTACTTTCTGTTATTTCACCAACGGAAACACCTTTTGAAACTTCCTTTTGTGTATCATTTGAATTAAAGCAATTTACAATCTCTTTAAAGTGTATTAAATTTAAATAATGCCGAAAAAACCCCTTTCTGTAACTCGAATATACATATAATATATAGTTAACTCTGTAATTTCGTGAGTAAAATATAGTTAACTCTAAAAATATATATAAAAAAATTATTTGACTCAAAAATACCACAATCAATTTATTGACAATTTCAAACACTTTACCTCATAAAACGAATATTTATTTAAAATTTCTTCGAAAATAAACCAAAATCATTTTTATCTGAGATTTACAATGAATTGCAGCATATTATTATTATTACAGGAAAAAATATGGTTACCCTAAACTTTAAAATCAAGTTTTTGGACAAACGGTTGTAATGAATTTTTTTAAACCTAAGTTGTAATATTTTATTATCAAAATATCGTAGAGCCATATAATTGTACTTTTTATTTTAAAATTATAAAATTATGATTCCAAAGAAAGATTTTTTCCGATTTGATTCAAGCTGGATAAAAATATGTTTAATAAATATTAAGGCTATAAAATAATTAAATATTTGCAATATTTGTTCGATACCCTACCTCCTCTTAAAATAATTGATTAAAAGTCCATCCTGTATATGTATTTACAGTACTGTAATATGAAATTGTGTGCATTGAAAAGTGTAAGAAATGTAATCGGGAAACTATTCCAGTTGGATAATGCTATTCTTGTGTAAGTATCGTAAAAACTTTGTTCCCTTACAGTCAGACTTGGTGAAGTAAATTCAGCGTATATATCGATAAATATAGCTATTCCTGAAAGCGAGAGCTTTGCTAACTTTTAATGGTGTCTTTTAGATTTTATCACCGCACATATGACACTTCGTCTCTGTTTTTGATGACCGATATTTTATACAGATAAATTATATTTTGTAAATATGCGTGTAATGGTAGCAGGTGAGCCGAGTTTCTCTAATGACATTTTCATTTCAACTGAAAGACGGTACCAGAAATATAACTGCCATTCGGACTAACGACTCTTTACCGGCACAACTTATCCACAAACTTTATGACAGGTGACTAATCATCGTAATGTTCAAAAGAAAATATACTTAATGAGTTTTATTTATAACAACTCATTTTGAAAGCAAGATATACCTTCTTAGTTGAATATGCTTAAATTCATTCAAAATCATCGCTTTTTTGCAGACTCTAAGTCCAATTTGTCAAATTTGACACATGAGACAAAAATTTATTCAAGCTGAAAGACACATATTTTTGGTATAATAATAAATTTTTGATTACCTATACATATTAGATATTTATATAATTTATAAAAAATTGAGTAACGTTGATTTATTGTGTTTAAATGATATATTTCTGGACTTGAGAGTATTTCCAACATTTTCGCTTAAAAATCTAACTAGATGGCATTAAAATATAAATATCAAATATTTTGAAATTATTTGTCGGCAAAAAGCCAACGTAATATAGTATACTATGTTGATTTAAAATTATAAATAATTATTATAAAATTGTGTTTTTATTTCTTCTTTCCTAACCATTGGATATGGTTAATACACTGGATTTCCTTTAAAGTGTGATGACTATTTTGTTAATAAATCTATGTTTAATTAAAAATTCAATTTAAAAATCGCATACATTAAAAAGTACTCAGACTATGTTCCAAGAAGTCAACACTATCAACATTATGATATAATGATTTGATTCAAGATGTGACTTTGTAGTTATTTAATATAAAATGTATAAAAGTGGTGATGTATAAAAGGGCATCAGGTTTATAAGATTCACCCTAAAACCGAGTAATTTTTCTTAGTAAAGCGACCCCGTCTCCTTAATGTCGTCTCATCTGTCAGTGCTGACAACTGGGTTCTGTTTTCACATGCACAAACTTCTAAAATCCTATTCTAAATCTGCATTTTCAGCTCAAATATATTCACTACCTTATTACATTATTCTTTACTTACGAACAATATTATAAATCACAACGTAAATCCTTCAAAATAGCTAAAGTTTGAAGATAAATCCGGTGAACTGTAAAGTAAATCATTGTTGCATCAACTCTACAGAAAAAAAGAAGTTACAAAACTGGAGTTCGTTATTGTAATATTATTTAAATTTACAACCTGAGTTCTTGAAAAAAAATCTTATAGTTACAACGGGATTTTCATCTATTTATATATTTATCTAATTATTTATATATATATATATATATATATATATATATATATATATATATATATATATATCACCTTGCCATTACAGGAAAAACCTAATGCGTTTCGGCAATGATGGACATTTGTCAGTATTATAGAAAAAGGTGATAAAAATGAAGAAACAGAAATATATAAGAAATACAACAAAATATAACATATTATAAAAAATATGAGAATATTCCATCATGTTATATATATATATATATATATATATATATATATATATATATATATATATATATATATATATATATATATATATATATATATCGTAAAAACTGATCTGATCTGATCTTATGATTTTAACTATTACTAGTTCCAAAGTTTCCTCGACCTTCATCGTCTCATTAATGCAGGAAATCAGAGTGAACCTAGATAAAGACGATTAATTAGCATTTTATTAATATTATTGCCGATCTTTCAGTCGTACCACTAACACAATTAAATCGTAATACAAGTTCATTTTATGTTTTAATAAGTTAAATATATTTTTGTGGATGTCATAATATTAAAATAACATTTTCCCTAATTCATTGAAATATTAAATTTTTCTAAAAATAGTGATTACAAAACATGCTTAATATTTAGATTGTCTAGATTCGAATTGTTTGATATTATAAAGGTAAACTTTCAACCGATCTCATTTATATTATAGTAAGGTTTACAAACAATCAAAATAATGTGATTGCAACTCATGAAATGAATGTAACAATATACAATATAATGGGGTATAAATTAAATCAATTTCTGCATCATTGTTATATAAAGCAAAATGGGTTCCTGAAATTGTTTTAAGCTAAAACGTCAAGTCGTTTATGATCTTGTCACGACTTAATGTCCATCGATCGTAAAACGTCTTATACACTTTGAGTCTCTCCTTTAATCTTCATTTTACGGTGTCATTTGACATTATAATACTTCAAAATGAGTTTGGTAATAATGTGTATTATGAAGCGAATGAAAACGAGTTTTTCTCGAAAGCGCAATGTAATTTTGTGAAAGTGGCTGTTCAGCATGCAACTAGTGGATGCGGCGAGGTGGAAATGCAATATAACCACTAGTGAAATGAAGAGTCAAGGTTAGTCTAATATCATCATCATGGAGAAATGGTCGAAGAAAGTGGCACTTGTAACAGGAGCCAGCTCAGGAATTGGAGCCGCCATTGCTCTGGAGTTGGCCAGGGAAGGAATGACAGTCATAGGAGTTGCCAGAAGACTTGATAAATTACAGGTACCTTCGAATAAAATTAATATAAAAAGAATTCACAATGATAAATAACCATAAATAAAGACTTTTTATTTTACATAATAAGAAATGTCTTTAGGGTTAAAAAAAATAATAGTCACACAGCGAGATAAAATATTTTTTAAACTCCGTCAACTCAATTGAAACAATATATATCATGCGTTTTATATTAAGAATATTTTACTGAGAAATCTGCCTTCTAGAACGCTTATTAATTGGTATCAAGGATAAAAGTAGTTGTATGAAAACCTGTCGCAACGGACCGGGTCAACCCCAAAAGAGAATTTTGCATATAGCCACATTGATATTAATAGCCACATTTTTTATATATTAAAAATAAGTAAATTAGAGCATTACATCATAATTTGGATTGAATTAAATTAAAAGTTATTTTATACATTACGAAAATTTCTAAGTAGGTAATTATTTTTAATGATTTTTTTGTTGTTTTTCCACATTCTGATAGTAAAATCTGATATTTTAAAGGTAAAAAGATTTATACGGCCGTAATCAATAGAATAGTGTAATAGTAGTAGAGAATGTGTGCGTGTGGTGCGTATATAAATAGAACTCTCTAAGTTATCAGTTCTATTCGTACATGCACTAATATTATAAGCTCTAGCACGTCTCACTAACACACTATTATATTGAATACGTCCGATATATTCTATAAACTTAGGTTTGATTCCTAAGATGTACATATTATAAATTATATTTTTTATTTAAAGGAACTATCTAAAAAACTTGGCGAAGCTAAAGGATTTTTGCACGTAAAGCAGTTCGACATATCAAAAATTGACGAAATTCCTAAGTTATTCGAAGATGTAAGGAAGGAATTCGGGAGTGTCGATGTTCTGGTTAATAATGCAGGGATATTTAGAAGCGTCTATAAACTAACAGGTAATTCGCATATAAATTTCATATTATATAATTGTTATAGTTATATTTAAATTGTTTAAGATGCTCCCACTAAAGATATAGTGGACGTCATAAATACAAATATAGTAGCCTTGGCAGTGGCGACAAGAGAGGCTGTCACTGATATGAAATCGAGGAAACAGCCTGGTTATATCATCAATATCAATAGGTATATGCAATCAAATATATTATTAACTTCTTGACTTAATAATTTATTTTTTAGCGTTTCTGGGCATAGAATATTCCTGCACCCGGACATAAATATGCAAATATATTGTCCGTCTAAATTCGCCGTAACTGCAATTAGTGAAATATCAAGATTTGAAATGGGACTCCAGGACACGGGAATTAAAGTGACGGTGGGAATTTTTAATAATATTTTTTTTTTTTATAAATTACATTAAACGTTAAACGTTAAACGTTAAACATTAAACATTAAACGTGGCTTTTCAGAGTATTTCACCTGGCGTAGTGGATACTGAGATATTTGAAATGGGAAACCTGGAAAATATCAAAGAGTTGAAATCGCAATACCCTTCTTTGTCTCCATCAGATATCGCAGACGCTGTCAAATACGTCTTGGGAACTCCGGAAAACGTATTAGTAAGTATTAAATAAATAAAAATGATAAAACAGGTCGTTATATATATAAAATAATAATAAACCTTTATATTTACTTTATAGGATTTCTTTTAAATCCATCATCCATCATTTTTTTTTAATCTATGGAGGTATTTCTATTATTTTAGATGTTTAAATTTTGGCAACATTGTGTTATTTACCTATCGGTTATTTACTTAACTATTACACTTAGTAGTCTCGGTATTCACCATGTGATCCAGGAAATCAGGGTAACCCTAGATCGAGATGATAAATCGGCATTAATACTAATTATATTTGAACCTGGATTCGCCTTCTATGATTTTTTATGTTTTAACACTTATTTATATAAATATTTCTTTAATTTTTCAGATTTCCGAGTTGACAATAAGAAGCGTACATGAAAAATATTAACAAGATTCTTTCTAAATATACATATTTCGAATTAGAGGCATTTATGTTTGGTTTGATTAATGAATTTTGGACAATACATTTCAATTAATGGTTCTTTGGTAAGTCTTCTTCTAATGAAGACCATCGTGAACTTTGTCGTGACATTTTGAGGCTTTGCTCCAAACAAACACCACCGCAAATATGATTAAGGGTTGAAAATAAATATAATAAAATAATTTTATATATATATATATATATGAAATATTATTCAAAATATGATTTATTTACTTTACAATTCAGGAAATTATAGTAAATTAGAAGCGAGTTTTTATTTCAACCGATGTATTACGATGTTATGTGATGCAAATTTTGTCACAAAATATTTTGCGTAGCCCTTGAGGGGAAGTGGGTGTTCGAGTTAAGGATATGAAAAGCCACGAGCATTAAGGGTGGCAAATGAGGCTTGTCCACCCCTTGTTTCCTTCTTATGACTGTGGTGACCTGATCCTCAAGCTAACCATCATAGGAAGTGATGTCACGAATCAACCCTTTCGGATACGAGGGTCATCAGGTCACCTCTGTCACTGTCACTCCGACATCATGTATCCAATGTTGACACAATACCCCCTTTAAACGAGGCATAATAATAAACACGTGTTAATATTATAAAAATATATTCCAGTAGTAAATAGATCGGAAGACAATACTCCAGAGGTGGTGAAATAGGAAGACACAGTATATTAGGTAGTACAGTCCTATTCGTGTTATGCATCAGGCCATATAACTTTGTATCCCACAGGACTAAGCCTGAAGAAACAATGTTTACAGCTACCGAGGATGCCAAATTAAATTTTTCATGAATATCAAATGCGTTTGCGCATAAAATCCTCACTATATTTAATTAAATTCACATGCGTAGACCCTCACAAAACACATATTAGATGGTTATTTTCCACGCCTGTTTTGTATGTAGAGTGTGTAATTAGCATTGCACAAAAAGCTTTTTCACTTTTTGTCCAGGGTTATGAATATCGTTGCCTGAAGGCTGCATAGACTTGGTGTTGCTCTTAAGGGCTGTTGACACGACAGGATTGTGGGGGTTGAAATACTTCAAACTTTCATATACAGCTTTTTACAAAAAACACCCTCACCCATATAACCACTAACAGATATTCCACTTTCAAACACTTTTAACATTCGTATTAATAACAATTACACATTATTTTTTTCACGACATCTTGAAAAATACTGCATGCTCAAGAGAATTATTATGAGGGATTTTTTTATAATTAAACTTCACTACACAAGTAGTTTTGATATTTCACACATATAGTGATTTATTTCCGTGTCTCAACAATTCATTTATTAGTAATTATGTAAGATTAATCATATCATTTTTATAGCCAGTTCCTCTTCTTTTTTTGCAAAAAATCTTTTAAGTTATTTTACCCGAAACAGGTGTCAATATTGAGTTCACGATTATGGAACTGAATTATTATAGAAAAATGGGGGAACGCCCTATTTTTCTTATATAATATTTAAATTTGTTTGCCCAGTGATTGGATATAAACGAGATAAATGCATAGATTCTAACTAATAGTTTAATTGTCTTAGGCCTGTACTTTTGTGAATGTATTGTTAAATAAATAACGACAGCGTTGTTTCAATGTATTAGTACCAATTTGGTTTTTGATTAGTAAATAGTATATATATATAGTGCAATAAATCATTCACAAAAGTACAGACCAAAGACAATTATACTGTATCACTGGAAACTGCTCTCAAGATAATTTAATAATAAATGTTCTTAAAGCCCATTGTTTCAAAATGATTTCACTAAGAGTCTAATAATTAGAGTGAATGTACATAGTTTAAAAAGTTTATACAATGGCAGTTATACAGAGCAAATAATATATTCATTGTGTAAAATAATGACCATCTCACGACGCGAAAGAGTACAAAAAGCATCCACTTCGTTCCGAGGATAAAGTTTTCGGAATATAAAAGCGGTAATTAGTGAGAAACGATGTCTGTTTAGTTTCTAAACTTCTCGGGGAGTTGAGAATATGAGCAGAATAAGGAGAACAGGCAAATATCATAAAATGGGAGCGAGTAGTGTGACAGTAACAAGATGGTGACAAGATGGCGGCCCTTGATAGCACCGAAGCAACTTTAAATCACAATAGGCAAGTTTGTGGACTAGGAAATGCAGGATTATACCATCTGGAAGCTTCGGGCAATTAACTTGTGCTCCTGTAACAAGTTATGATGATTAATTCAAAGCGTATGTGTCAATTACTTAACCAAAGCCATAAACATCGTACAGTGTAAAATAGAAATAAGGTTACGGCGCGCCGTATTAATAATAAGTCTATTCGTACACACACGACTCACTAATACACTCTTATTACAATACTATATTGAATATGGTCCTAATTTATTTGCCTTGGATATAAGTACAATTAATGTATTTGTTCAAAAACTATCAATATGTTTTTCAAACAATCGGCAATAAGTTCACAAGCACTCATATTACATATATGACTTTAATCTCCAAACATGCAAAAAATGTGCACTCAAATTACTAAATGAAACTTCATAATAATTAGAATAAATAAATTCAGAATATAAAGTGCGTTAGCAAAGAACACCAAAAATGATATTATAATCTAAGGATTTGTAATTTATAACACTTATAGAATTGTGCATTCCTAGATACTATTCAAAATTTCGACATATAATGGTCGAAAATGGACAAAACAAACAAAGAAAATTCGTAATTTCGAGGTTTTTGTCATATTTATTAATAAAGCTATATAGAGTAAAATTATCATAGGTTTGGATTGGAGTTTCGAAGGAAATTGAAAACTTTAGTTATATCGAGGTTCCTGTATTATTTTATTTATTTTTATGTATATATGTAGTACCACTAGAGCATTACGGGAGATCCCAAGTCGAAGTGATGATAAAGCAGCACTCAACACAGAAAAATGAAAATCTCATCCAACCACTATAAGATATAATCAAAAGGCAGAATCGTTGTATGTACTGAAAATAAAATTAATTATTTGTATATATGTATATATATATATATATATATATATATATATATATATATATATATATATATATATATTAAATCAAATGAATTTATTCTTTATGAATGTCACATTCAAATAAAGAAATCATATTTTACTCAAAAATAAAATAAAATAAATATATTATACAAATTGCGAGTGGGACTAGGATCGAATATTAATACCTAGATCAAGTTTTGGACGGGTCGCCTATTTTAATACATTACTCGTTTGAAATGGGATATTTTCAGTGCTTTACGACCGACTTAAAGTCATTTCTTCCGAAGGTCTTGCTTCGGGCCTCAACCATAAAGATTGATTCCCTTTTTATGTTTTTCGGCTGGAAAAGTAAACTGCGAAGATCAAGCGAACCAGGTAAGAAAACGGTCGGAAGCCTTTATGCCTTTCGGAAGCTGAATACATTTATAAACACTACATTAATGTCTACAAAATCGACACCATTCACTACAAACTCCAATCTCAATATACATTGTATGCGATTAAATCGTTGTTGTGTGAAATAGATATAGATTGTAGTAAGTCATAAAACTTGCAAATTAAATTGTGATGCTATTACTTTTATTGAAACTGTTTCCCTTTCTCTTAGCATTATATATAAATATACAGTATAGAGGCTTTAGTATGGCTTTTAGCCGAAAGCGATCGTCTGGATAAAATGATGGTGGCCGATACGACGAAATTCTGTACCGAAAAGGATAACATTAAATCTTATAAAAAGAAAGAGAAATTCGAAATACAAAAAGCCGATTCTCGAAGAGATAATGCGTATTTTTTAAAGGGATATTTTATTTATTAAAAAAATAATTTCCCTACCTATATCGGATGTCTTTCGTTGACATTTATAAAAGAGGAGACATTCACCAGGAGGGTTTTTGGGGTCGAGTTTGTTTGTATACGGCAACATTGCCTGTCTAAGGAGACATAAGAAAACAGAAGTCTGTCAAAGGAATCCATCTCCTGAAAGGCGAGTCTCAGAAACATTAAAAAATAAATTGATACAAAAATCTGCATATGAAAGTCGTGAGTTTATTTGTACACGTTTGCGGATAAGAAATTTTTAGTGCCGGCTGTTGGAAATATTCTTTTTTATTTATCGCCTTGGGGTGGTCGAACTACAGGACGGGGTTGTTTAGTATAGTGTGTCGCATAAAAAGGGGTTGCAATATACATATTACGATATCTCATATTTACGTCTTTTTGTGCGCCGTATAATGATTCTAAAAAATACTACAAATATAATCCTTTCTAGTACATAAGTTTTCTTATGAGATTTTTTTATAATAATTTTAAATGTAACAAATTAATGCGTTTTACGAATAAAATGTTCATTGCTTGCGGTTAAAGTATTTATAATTTTACAAATAACACAATTTACCAATATATGTAAACAATTTTATGTGTTTTCTATGTTTGCCATCGAATAAAATTAAATTACACCTACTATTCTACGGGAAATTATTAATTGTTTAATTAATTTGTATCATAATTATATATTTGAGAACTAGCAAGACTGCCAAACCTTTATCTATGTTAAAAATCGTCCGTGTTAAGTGGAAAACGTGTGCAAAGAAGTGCTCCAGAAAAAAAAAAAATATTTTTAGTTTAACAATTTCACGCCATTTTTTTTTAAATTATAGTGATAATTATCGATTGGTTATTTATCTTTTTTTTATATATTTGTATATATGTAAATGGGTTTATTTTTTTTCCATTCTTTCTATAATTTAATACTATTTATTATTCATGTCAAATTTAAATTAAACATTCTCATGTTAGTTATAGGTAAAAAGATTTATATACTCTGTACACCTAAGTCTATTTCCAAATATGTATTGTTCTATCAATCATTGTTAAAACTTAAATAAATAAAAAAAATAATATATTTCTTTTTTATGAATTTTTGTATTCATTAAATGTTTTATCGATTTTTTGTTTCTTTGAATCATCAAAAATATGTGTTAGCTTGAAAAATCAAAAGTTTAAAGTTGGCCTTTGCATGAAACCTATTATATGTGTGATAAATCAACGGGTGCAAAGTTTTCATTTCGACACTGAACCATTTATATGTTCTTTATGCGTATTCGTACATCGAATTGTCGCAATTCGAATATTAAAAGGTATGTAAATATCTAGATGTACTTTATAGCCTGCTGGCAGGTGTTTTATACGAGTGTCTGTTTTAGAGACAAAGCTACGTGTTTTTTGCACATTAAAGCAAAGGAGAGAAGAAAAGCCTCCACATATTCCAAGTACATATATATATATATACATATAAATGGCCCGGGGTCTTTGCACTTTGTTTTTCAGCAGCTATACCCGAAAAACACACGACTTTGTGACCTAAATTAATGACTGAATAAACTGAAACTGTGAACTTCCTGTTTGAAAGAGGCTCTGGATTGAGTGGGAGAATATAATTTAGGCCTTCTGTCAGACATTACAATACAAAGTCGTAATGCACTGGTAGCAAAACACTTCTTAGCCTATTTGAATAGGTGGCAAAGTGTCTGGTTGGCAGCAGATATGATAGAAGAGAGGTTTGGTTGCTAACTTTGCCATGGCTTCCTTATCTCTCTACAGCAGCCGACACCAATAAATGTTTATTGACTAAATATTCAATATTGGTGCCCTATCACAACCACACAAATACGTGATGTATCTTCTAACAATCTCCAATTCATAGTTTTCCAATTTAAAATATCCCCGTATGCATTGAAACACACATATAAGATACAATGAAGTCAGACTGTGTGAATTTGTTGAAAGACAAATTCATTAAATCAGTTTCAGGAGAGCTCATTCAAAACCAATATGTATAGTTACGAGTATTATTTTTATAGGAAGTCCTGGAAGTGAACATTGTGTTTGAATAAAAACTATTTTATCTCAAATAGTTCTATACCTGAAAACTTGTATATAAATTTGAGATTTCGACTTAATAAGAAAATAACAAAATAATAAGGTTAATATCTGCGATTTTTTTTAATATTACCTTTTAAAAGCAATTAAAACAGACATACTTTATTAGAAATGTGTTAACTTGAATCACATTATTTAATATTTAAACTATATTAAAGGCAAAACATACCGCATTTTATATAAAATAAATTCACGATGTATCTTTAACAATAGCTCGGTCAAATGAAGTATAAAAAGACGTTTATGTTTTTTCAGCTACAAGATATAACGAAAAAGTGCGGTCTGATTCAGTTTTCTAATTATTTTAATAATTTAACTACGTTGAAGTTACGACTAACCTACGACATGGTGACGATAAACTACGATAAGCTGCAGTGGTGCTACGATGGACTACGAAATAAATATATACACCATAAATCTTAATTATTTCCCTCATAAATTAAGTCAACAATTATGGGCGTTTTTACAATACAATAAAACAAATGATATCCCTATAAAGTAATGATAAACCAATTGGTGTAAAATTGGGCATTGTTTAATGCAATATTGGAGTATACTGTGGCTTACAAGACAGCCGTAAGATTGAATTCTAATTTCCGAGAATTCAATTGAGTCTCCTTGGAGTTGTCCAAGTCTACGAACAACTAACACTTGGATACCAAAGTGCAGAAGATGCCAGATATCCCATACTATCAAGGGAGTATCTGCTAAATGTCTGGATTTTAAAAAGTGCATAAAATTTTATAAACCCATAGAGCTAATCATTATTAATGTGGCATAATATTACAACGGAACACCATCGATTTCTTTATGACAATATTAGACACCCTCTTTAGGAAAACAGTGCGTATTCCCCCAAAACCATAACACTTACCAACACCCCCAGAATCCCGAAACCCCATGGGTCTATCCCATATTAATTTCCATGGATAATAAACGCGCGATTTGATTGCTTAATTCCTACGAATATGGAATGCGATGTCCAAAGGGGTGCATATATCTAGCACTATAATCATATCACTACTCCAATACTCGATTATTTTTCAATTTACTTAAGCTACAGATTATGTTATTATCCAAAACAGAGGGTAACAAATGGTCCATATATTTGTTAAGTTTTATATTATCTTTAATTTAATTATAATTGTATATCTCAAGTAGAATTCCTTTTTTTGATATGTACTAAATACACTTATATATACTTAAAAATATAAGGGTAATAAAATAACCCAAAACTGATTTAAAAAATACAATGGAACGTCGATTTAATGAAGCTCAAGGAAATGAAAAAAAAATCGTTGTATCAAGAATTTCGATATATTTATAATAATAAAATAAAATTTTGTTATATCGAAGTTCCACTGTATAACTATTCTCAAAAATAATAATGAATGTTATTTTTTGTAATTCCAACAATAATTTTATTAAGGAGTCTGAATACTTTCGACTACTAACGTGTAAATACTATCAACAATTTATTATGTATTAAAATATCTATTATATTTTTAACCGAATATCAATACTAAATTCAAATCTGGGTATCTCAAAATATTAAGTTTTGATATTCCGTGTATTCTGCATATCTGGGTGAGCAATTAACAACAGCCTATAGCCCTTGCTTTAAGAATTTAAGGAGCTATTAAAAGTTTTCCAATTTTATGCAAGTAGTTGATGGTTTTAGTGGAAGTGAAGTTCTACGTCCGTACAAAGTTGCTAAACGCACCCCATATTCACCATGGGGGAGTTATCCTCTCATACGAGAAACCAAACACCACACATTATAAAGGGGATGATAAATACCATACAATACATTTCTTGAATATTTTCAACAAAATTAAAACTACTACATTTCTCTTCAACAAAACAATATGATGGTTAGTTTGTGTTCTGAAAAAATAGTATATTTTCGATGTTTATTATTTTAATCAGTTTTAACTGAAACTACCCCCTAGTGGTATTAGTATTGAGAGCAGAGGGTGATCGTAATAGTGGATGGTCGAACACGAATTGGTAAATAGGAGATAACGTTATGCACATTGCAAGTCCAAATAATATGCACTACAACTCAATTATGCCATTCTATAACTTCATTGTCACACAACCAAAATACAATATTCACTAATTGAATTAACACCGCACTGTATGACTAATACAACCACAAATAAAATATTGGCGTGTGTTCCTTTTTAATATTGATATTATATAATTAAAATAATTTTATAACCGAAAATGTGGATCACAAAATTTGTACCTTTAGGAGAAATAAAATTTGTTAGTATTTACTGTTGAAAGAGACTCTTCTGAAACTAAATATGTCGTTATTTTATATAAATCAGTTTCATCGATCCTTCAAAAGATATCTTGTCAATATGATTATTCATTCAAAAAATCAATACATTAGTTTTTAATTAAAGAAACAATGCAATTATTACCAAATTATTTAAAACAACTACAATTCCCACATAATTCAGTACGTTGTGTTAGATTTTAATAAAAAAAATCATTATACTAGTCAATAAATTAAAGCGCATCTTTGAATTGTTTAAAACAACACCTTTTTTACACTTTTAAGACGGTGAAAAATGTAAAAAAAAATCGAATAATAATATTTACTGAAAAGATCACTGTAATTAAATTTAATTTAGTATATTTTCTATAATCGTAAATAACTATTTTATAATCTTCATTGAATTGTTTAAAAGAAAACATTTTTTATACTTGTAATATGGTGAAAAATCTAAAAAAAATCGAATAATAATATTTACTGAAAAGCTAACTGCAATTAAATTTAATTTAGTATATGTTCTACCTATTTTATAATCGTTTATTAGGTCGGTCTATAATTACATGAGCACTTTTATTTAATAATAGGGGGAAACAATATATCATTGAATAAAATAGTAAATTGTGTCTTATTTACATTTTTTTAATTCCATCTGATACATATCAGCAATTTAATTAAATTTTATTACTGTGTTTAAGTCGTCTTGCAAAATAAAGCCGTATTATGAATACTCTTATACTGACCAACTCCACTAATGCACTAGGAAATAAAAGTTACAATTGGACTCTAAAGTGGTTTTTACTGCGGAAACTTTACAAAGTCATAATTGTATTCCCCTGCATAAAAAGCGTATATCTTTATAAATACACTGTGAATAAATTAAAAGACCAACTAAGAAGATTATTTCAAAAGTAACCATTTAGTCTGTGGGAGTATTTGCGATGCAGTCAAAAGTGTTAAATCTTTAAAAGACAAACAGCCAAAGAAAACATCAGTTTTGATAAATAATTCAGACCTCAGTGTTGTCTTGCGCCACCCCTGCTGGATAAACCACCCCTCGGAGTTGTATTTGCAAACAGTGAGATAAAAGTATTAACGTATCTGCTAAAGCGAGCCGCGTGCCGAGGGTGCCTTTAGGGTAGATTGCTAGCTTCATCCCTTGTATTTGGGGGTGGGTGGGATTTGATAGTTTCTCTAAATTTGTTGTCGCCAAAGATAATCAAATGACTGCACACTTCTAAACCTCAAATCAGTCTCGCTTACTTTGACTGGATCATTTACACTTACAACACTTTAAACACAACCCCATTGATTAAAATAACAACACTATGAATAAAATTGACTCACCACATATATTTATCTATGAACAAATGCACACAAATACCTGAAAATATAAAAAATAATCAAATTAATTGTTTTAACACACAACTACGATCCTAGAAAGCCTTATATTTAAAATAATTTCTACCCTTGTTTTAAATTTTTAAAAATTCACTTAAACTCTGTCTTCACTATCATTTTACTATTTTTGACTACATTTATATGGTCATCATAAAAACTCAATATTAGAGTTTAACCATAATATTATTAATTTATGGACATGATATATTACATAAGTGACTTCACATTTTTATTGTAGTAAAATTACTGCAACGACCGAGAATGTATCTTAACTAACCAAATATATGTATATATTTAAAAAAAATTATAAGCCCTTTAAAATATTTACTGTTCTATTTACATGTTTCGTCAGTGTGATAGTTATAAATTAATTATTTATAAATGTACGCCCCGAGGAGCTTTTTAAAAGCGTTTTTTAGACACAAAACCGTGTTAATTTATTGTTTGTCGGTGATCTTAACTATTAATAGTTACACAGGTCACCGACTTTAGTATTTACCTTACAATACAGGAAATTAGAGTAAACCTGGATCAAGGCGATCGATCGTGATTTTATTAATATTATTTCCCATATCCCGGTCGTTAAAACCTATCAAATCAATTTAATTATAACAATATTACAGTTTGTTTGTAGGAAATATCAACGCACTAGTTTGAAAAAATATTTTCTCAGGCTCATATCAGGGTTGATATTAATAGGTTAGTTTTAAAAGTGTTGGATAATATTTATAGTGGAAGAGTGGTTGTATTTATTGATTGTTTGGGATATCGATCGTATTCGATGGTGTTATATTATTATAGAGGGGCTTGTGACTAATTTGATCTGGTCTCCCCATACTTTGAATGTTGCAGCCTCTGCGTAAGTATTTATCTATTTATCGTTAATCCTGTTACTGTAAACATACCACACCATTGCCAAGGGTAAGGAACAACCCTCCACCGAGCAGCCCTTATGGCGGATCGTCAAAAATTCACAATGACTAAGGGAAACATATGACTCAAGGATTACTATCAATTTGTATTGTGTGGAGGTGAGATGGCTTAAAAACATTATCCAGAAATTTAATTATAGGTATAATACAAATAAATAAGGAAGTAATTAGATTATTTGTTCTATACAGACTAATTATTTTAAATAAAAAAATAATAACAAATTGGTGAAAAAATACAACTTATTTATCTTGAGTAATGGGTATTAAAAATGACGTAATTTAAACACATAAATGAATAAAACTGTATTAAATTATAGTAATCTGACAATAAATAATTATCTTTTACTTATAAATCCTTATATTTGTAAATGGGTTTTTATTTTTTTCCATACTTTTAATAATACAATATTACCTCTCATATCAAATAAAAATGTTATTAAAATTATTATGTTATTTATAGGTAAAAATATTTATATACTCTGTACACTAAAGTCTTATTCATAAGATGTTTTGTATTATCAAACAATGTAAAACTAATAAAGAAATATATAAATAATCATCTTGTTATACCAATTACTTTGTGCAGGACTTGAACCTGACTCTTTTGGTTAGGAGTAATTACCAGAAATTACAGGTATTTTACAAGTGTATTTAATTTTCATACATAATGTATAGCATGTTAATAAAAACATAATAGGTTCGCCGCGTTTTATAGCAGAGGATTTTACGGGAAAATTTATATTGGAATAAATTGCGTGTAGTAAATAGTATAAAAAGAGTGAATGACACAATAGGTCTTTGAGCTTTGAGTCTGTCTGTTAATTAAATTGTGAAACAAAATTTAATACCCGCCATGAAAATTTCATTATCGTACTCAACTTTTACTTTGTCGTCCATTACTGAAACTATATCCTGCGGAAAGTTCAACAAGACTCAACTCGGCTAGAAAAATGAATTGGATTAAACACGGCTCCTTTTGTGTGAAAACTATTATATAATATTTTATTTCATATTATTGGGGAGAGTATATGAAAAAGCCATTCACAAATAAAGCTTTTAGAGAAGACCACACGAAATGTGTCATGGAACGAATCAATTTCGGACGCATTATATGTGGTAATTCATATTGGGGCGTGTCTAATATGATACCTTGGGGAATATATTTATATAAAATAAACCACCATTTTTTTATAGTATAAGCATTTTTTTAAATTGATTTAATTATTTTATATTATTTAAAATATGATATTATTCACGTGTTGTATGCACGAGTAGGTACAGACAACATCGTAACACGGCAGGATTTATGTTTGGTGTGTCAGATGTGTGGCAAAAGAGGAGGTGGTTCCAGGTTCAAGTCCTGAGGGAATAGCCCCATATCCCGGGGTGTAACTACCCTTCAGGGGACAATTTTACCACCCTAATGAGCCACCACCCGACAACACCAAACACCAAAACAAAATGCATTTTTAAAATGCGACACCCCCAAATTGCAATTCCAAGAACCAAAATAGCTATTTTTATGTTAATATGCTTTTATTTAAGAGATACATTTTGTTTATTTTTGTATGGAGAATATGGGGAATTTTTTTACCGTATTGGGTTGGATTTTCGATTTAAGGCTAGCTGAAAAACGATGGTCTGATCCTTGGATGCAAATTTGTACTGGCCGTAAGATTTCCCTTGGGTATAAACATTCACGTGTTCCACAATACACTTTCAGCTCACATATCCTCAACGGAATCTGGTGAACGTTGCTATTTTCACCTCACAGATGTTTAAATAAATAGATGATTTAAATGTATACTTTTTTTGTAAATTGTGTGGTACCAAAAATAACTAAAATAACAATAATTCAATGAAGTTTTATCTATAGAAGCGCCATGCAATATTACCTCTTACATGCGAATATGCCCGGTAACTAATACATGTACATATTCTAAACCCTATACATATACACTCACACATACGAAGGCTGCGGCCACATGAAAATATGTAGTCCCTAAAATCCGACACTCGAGAGAAACAAGATTTTTCTTACAAAAACATCCGCAATGATCATGTAAATTGTTTACATAGTGACATATTATTTGTCCTTGAATATCTCGAGCAACTTATAATGTCGCATTTTAGCATATTAAGACAAATACAGTGTAATGTTATTTGAAAGATCGACAAGTGACATTTAAATATATGAAAGGTAGAAGCAGCGCCCCAAGCGACTGATACACAAAACTCTTTGGTGCCTACTCGCTTCACCTGTGCCTGCTATGGTTTTGACGTCTTTTAAAGTATTATTGGCATCTCTATGTATATAGGCTCATTGGTCTAAGCTAATTTAGTCTCAAAGGGATTTTAAAATTAATTTTTTATTATATTCGTACAGGATTATAGATAGGCATTTTTAAAATTTCACTATCAATCTTTATTACACTAAATTCTAATATTTTATTTGGTCAAACTCACTCATATACATTTTTCCATATGTTATGTTTGTTTTGTGTGTATGTGTGTGTAAATCATGCTAATATATTTACTAATCTATTGATTATCACACTGAGTGTTCTTTAAAATGGTCCCGAGTAGAAAACTGTGTTCTGTGAATGTTTTTTAATTGGATTAAAACTGGGAATTTTCCCCGCTATAGGACTCAAAAAAATCTTTACTAATCTTTAGTAATTACTAATACAAACCCAAATCATATACACATTTTTTTAAATTTTAAAATATACAATAACGCATCTGAAGTAAGTAATTCATGAACATTAAAATACTCACGAAATTTTTATATGATATATAATTAATTATTTATGAGGCTCAGAATAAAAAGAAACTCTCAAAAACAAAAATTATAAAATTTTCACTGTTACATTTTCTTTGGAATCATCAATAATAATATCAAGATGGATGAATTAAAAATTAAACGAATTTACTATATTTTGATAATCAAATTTTATAATTTGGGTTTAAAAGAATCTGTTATAATCAATGGTATTCAAAAAAAACATATTTTTAAATAAAAAATGTAGTTCAATATAAAGAATAATAGGGTATTTGCTGTCTTCATTAGTAGAGGATAAAATAATATTACAAAAAACAATTAATCAAAATGATGATAGCATTGTGCATAATATTCTATTGTAGTGTATAATCGAGTGAAGACTTCAAAGAGGCATGCATTTTTAATAATGCGGCCCAGCAAATGAATATATGAAAGTATAGTGCTTTCGATCCCCCTTTTAGAAGAACTAATAGACCTTGCACACCCTCACTATAATTTAACAGTCTTCAAACAAAATAGGGGGCCATGGCGGTTGTGAGCTTTCAAGACCATACAAATACGTACGATTGATTTTGCCTAGTAATGAATACGAACGTGCGCCTTATATAAAGAGGGATGAAACCACCACCCACCCTTCTCTAATGTGCAAAATAGCTTTTAAAACTTTGAAATAATTTTTGTAAACTTAATTGTTAATCCTTGTATCATTTTATCTTCATCTCATGTCATCTTATTTCTTCTCTATGTTCACTATCTCCAATTTTCTTTTTACTGCTCCTTCAAACTACATGTATAAAACTATAGGCTTCCCGATACTTTCTGGAAGCTGTTAATAATAATATTGTATACCTAAAATACCCACTTAATATGAAATTTTTTTGTGTTTAAATGAATGGTTCAAAGGATAAATCGATTATGTATAACTGTGTGGGCTTTTGAGACTGAGAAATATTATTAAAAAAACTTTAACCCGGATTCTTCATTAAATGTGTGTTCTTTTAAAAACAAAAATTATATAAAAAACCCTCAGGTTTCTTCCACTAATAAATTCTATAAAAAATTATGACTTTTTATTTGAAAAAATAACATAGAAGATCGCATTAAAAAATATACATATATTTTGTCACAATAAAGTTCACTTAAGAATGAGAAGATATATCGGCATAAATAGCATACATATTTTTTAAAATTGGTCTCCAGGATTATTAAAAAAATAATAAATGAATGATCTACTATCATTGACAATAAAATATATAACGTAACCCAACCTTATATTATATAATTAATAACACTACTTCTGATTTGATTAACAAAAAGAATACGTTGAAAATTGGTGGAAAAAAACGTATAATTAGGTGATCAAAATATATTGGATTATTAATCTTGTTTTTGTATATTTCTTTCCTTATTATTTAACTATCAGATGTCTATATCCAAATATGTTACTCAGTAAGGTTTAATAATTTTTAATAGATATGAATTTATCCACTGATCAGTCAAATCTGTGTGTGATCACTGTGATCAGTTTGGACTGAAGAGTTCGACTGAACGTGTGTGGGGCCTCTTAGGTTCTTCGGTGTTGGATTTATATTTTATATGTTATTTTACATGTTGATGGTCCACATGTTTGATATCACAGAAGTAGGGCGATGATACCCTGGGGATAAACAGCAACAAGGTGGAACCAGAATCCTCAAGGGGTGTATTATAACAAAATGGATGTCTCCATACCAACAAGCCGTATTATTATGTATGTTTCCACTGTGCCACCACAAATGGAACAGATTTTTAGCATCATAATGATTGAGCACAACAGTGTATTTTATTAAGTCGTTGTAAAAGTGCAATAATCGAATAGCATTATGCAGTAAAAGGTATCGAAATTGTAAATGGTGATCGTGTGGTCGGCGCCGCCATACTTTTACGACTCGGTCTAGCCAAAGCTAAACCAGATGGAATAACCATTTTATACACTCACTTCTATCCTCACTTACATTTTAAATAGTAACACTCTTTCAAGAATACCACATTCGCTCACTATCGTTTCAAGTCAATGTATTTAATGTGCATCGTAGAATATGAGCCAGGATTGAGGTTTTTACGAGATAATTATTTACCATATCTTAACATAGTATTTATTTCATCATTTGTTTAATTTTTAAAGGAAGCCTTAGTATTAAGCCAACTTTCGGAACAAATTCAGGTTCCAGCTCTATTTTATTGTATAGTCTATCAACAAATTAATTAATATTTAATTTTATATAACTAACCGTAAGGAACAATTCTTATGGTCAATTAATTAATTAATTAAAAACAATCTTTTAAAAGCAGCCAATTTTATTATTTATATTAAATTCTAATAAAACTAAATAAAAATATGTTACCGGAAAATGTAATCATTTCAAATAAAAATAAACATGAGAATACGAGTATATTTTTATTATTTTGGTTAAAATATTTTTGCTTGTTTGCAACTTTATCGTCATTTGGGTATTTTTTTTGTTATTTTCCGCTATTTTATTGAATAAATATTATAATATATAATCTAAGCTTCCGTAAGCTAACGTATGATGATGACGATGACTATATTTATCATCCCAAAACTATACAAATCTTTTATTATTATTTAATTGGTTTGAATAATGATATTCAAACAAGCATGAAAAATTTTATATAAAAAATTAATATATCTTTAATCTTTATACATTTAAATTGTATAAAATTTTCATCTCATAAATAAGTAAGCCTTTTATGTCTTCAATAATGAGTTTTCTCGACTAAAATAGAAATCAAGATAAGGTCTGAAAAGAGCTACGTTTGTTTGGTCTTCATGAAATTCGGATGTGGTGGACCTTTCAGATGAGAAATGTTTTTTCAGCGACCGTAAACATTGACTCGATACTATTTCACCTTTATTGCACCGACCGAAGTTTCCCCTTTAACAACACCTCTGAATTTTAAAAAACTTCTCACCTTTACGATTGTTCTTTTATGAACTACAAAAACAAAACTGTGTTCAATATTCCCATACATTTTGTTGTAAATAAGACGGAGTGTGGACAATATAAATCGTTCAGTCAGCATAATCCATGTAAAAGAGAAAGTAAAAACAAAATGCACCCCCTGAGATGAATAAAATGGACTTTCAGGAGCGGAAAGGCGCTGAAAAGTTTAGTCAAAAGCGAGCACAGGTGTATATTCTGTTTGCACCAGACTGAACAACTTATTCAGTGAAGAATTGTTGAACTGCACACTTCCTAACCTACGACCTTATTCCATTTGAATATAGTGGAAACTTAGTCTCATACCTGTCCATATAAATAGCATGCGAATATAATAAAGCCTTTCTATGGTGACTACAACACGAGAATATTCTACTTTATGATATTATGGTGTGAAAGAAGCTCAGATATTATTCAAACTTGTTATATTGTATTTAAAGACTTGTGTGTATCTTTTTACTACATTTATATATAACTCGACCTAATTATTTAATTTAAAGTATTCTAATATTTTTTTAAATAAAGATGGATTTCAAGGCATCGTCACGTTTTTTAGTGTATTGGGTCGTTTTATTTTTATAAAATTCTATACAAATAAATAATGTTCCCTGAATTTCCCTGATTATTTGGTGAATCCACCTTGTATTAGATAACAATATTTTTATTTTTTTTAAATTCTCACTCAGAAACTGGATAGAAATAAATGATTTTAATTCCCCGGTTTGCGCTTTAATTAATATACATTTTAGCAAACTGTCTTCTAATTGACTAATTTTAATTTTAATATCGTCAGAAACTCTTTATTTCAATTATAATGGAAATCCACATTAATTTATGACTAACTTCTAATCAACGATTAAAAGGGTTCTTTAATAAAAAAAAAATAATGACGAATATCGAAAATGATACGTCGGAGTTCAAATAAAAAAAATATTCGACATTAATTCGAGGAACATTAATTAACATTTTATAAATATTTTAATAATTAAATTTTCATTTTTCTAATATAATTTATACATTAATTTAAATAATTAAATTTTCCTTGTATAACGTCAAAGGTTAAAGGCTTAATAATGGAATTTCCAGTTATGGTCTCAGCTTGCATTTAACTATGTACTTTACTAAACCCATACACTTTGTCTATATGACCTTATCCTTGACCAAATTGGATTACAAATACCTACTTTACTCAGTCCTTTATTTGATACTGTTAAAATTCATATATTAATTTATTTATCAAAAAATTGTTTGTGCAAATCAGCATCTTCTATGAATATAATCCAAATAATAGAGAAAGGTGTGAAATTGCCAAGTTGGGAAAAGTCGTGACGCTTTCAAGAATATGAAATGTAAAATTGGACGTTGGAATTGAACTGAGGTGTAATTTTAAAATTTCACATACTAGACTATTGTTTTAAATAAAATTATTTTTAAAATCCCATCTGGCGCTATTTATACTGTGAAAACAAACATGAATTTATCTATTTGTGGCAGAGCTTCAAAGTACACAAACTAGACCAGATAATATTTTCATATTTGTTTAGGAACCTGAGTCTGAATTTAGATAATCTCCACATATAAACGATTAAAATAAATATCATATTTATGTTGTGAAATTAACATAAATGAATATTTTATCCACGGAGGCTTTGTTTTCGGGATACCTACGCATTTTAAAAAGGTTTCGCATAATAATTACAGTGAGTCATCCTTAATTTATTAAAATTGAAAAAGCATTGTCATTTAAAATTATGCATAATTAAAGCGGTGATACAAATTTCAATATACGAAATTTGTAAAATATTTGCATGATACACGTTTTAAATATTCTACCTTCCCGTATTAAAATAATTAAAATAATATGATCTTAAAAAGGTAGTACATTTTTATAATATGATGCGCTAAATTTATTTTGTTGGCCCAGTCTATTGTGGCACTAATTCTGTAATATCATTAATTATGTATAAAATAATAAATAAGTGATTAAACAGCTTTCATGTAACGGCCCTTTATATTTACTATAATATTTATAAGGAAATACAGCAGATTATTACTACGAGGGAAAATATATAAGATTGTCACAAATAGATGATGAAAATTATGAAATTATTCAATCAAGAATGATTAAAAAATATAATATATTAGAACATTTTGATGAAAAGTACGCCCGGTATAAAAATCGTAATGGACATTCATCATTCATGTTCACTTTAATGAATTTATATTGAAATTTCGATAAAGCCGATTAAAAAAAAACAATCAAATGCATATATAGAATTCTTATTTTTTTGTTAAAATGGATAGAACTGTGAATTATAAAAAAATCCCCAATCAAGCGACACGATCTAGGCTTTTGATATATTATTCCATGGTTTAGATTCTTGTCGAAAAAAGCCGCACCGTTAAATATTTTTCAACTTTAAATGTCATTTATAATGAAATGTGAAGTGGGTGGTCCCTTTCATCTTATTTATATAAATAAAAGTTAGTGAAGAACATTCATATTTGTTTGAATAAGAGAGGATAGTGCAGTAAACAGTCGTTTCATAAACAAGGGTTTAAACAAGGCTAGGGCTTTGTTACACTCTCAACTAAAATAAGACTGTTTACATTTTGGAATACAAACATTTTACTTGTATTTGAAGTTCCAATGATATTATTAATTCTCGTTAAACAGTACCGTTCAAAATAATGTTTCATAAAAGCATTAATTAAGCTTTTGAACGCCACACTAAAATACAATGCGTTTTATTGAACCGTAAAATTTGATTAAATTTTAGGGGCATACGGGTAAATGCCTATTATGTGATATTAAAAATATTTGATGACACTATTTATTTAAATATTTTAATTATTATTTGACTCACCTGCGACTGTTAAGGTGGCATTTCTACTGACGGCTCTTCCTGCTGAATTCTGAGCAACACACCAGTAAACTCCTCCATCTTGTTCCTTTTTTCCGTGCACCACTCTGAAAATAAATAAAATCAATATAAATATTATACAAAAAAGTCATAAAAATTAATTTAAAAAAACACTCAATAGATCTTCAATAAATTTTAACGTATTAAACACTTAATAGAATATTTAAGAGTCAGTTTCTATTCCATGCTTGATTATTTTATTGATTAGATTATTTTATATATTAAGTACAATCAAACTTCGATATATGTCTTTAATCGGTCATATCCTTTTTTATACAAACAATAAAAATTATTTTCCTCAAAATAATGTAAAAGTATAAAACTTTATTTATATGATTCTATCCCATTTCACACAATTTTATTCCAAGCAAAGGTCGTATATTAAGCAAATTTTGCGTGAAATCAGTACACAAATATATAAATGCAGATGAACTATAAGTAGGATCTATCATAAAACTTTTTATTAAAATATTTTTGAAAGTACAACTGTTTTTTGGTGATATTTTGATTTTGCAAAAAAACGACGTTATTATTTTTTTTTGTTAAAAAGTCACTTCATTATTAATGCAATTAAATACATATAAATAAATCAACTAATTTAATATTCCTTTGAAGTTAAGAAAACAATAGATTAAAAAATTACTCTTTTGCTGCTAAAGACATAATAAACCTTAATTAAGTATAAAATTATAAAAAAAACTAATTGGTTATCAAAATTAGATTAAATATGCATTATTTAAATTGTAATACAATAACTTTATCATCAATATAACTTTTATTTCTAATTAATTCTACAGTACTTAAATTACTAATTTATTAATAAATCCTTAAATGGAGACATTATTGAAGCATAAATAGTCAAAGTGTTATTTATGGCGAGTTAGTTAATTTAGCGATTATAATATTGATAGATAGTGTAATTTATTGGCATCAAAAGCATCCCGATTGTAGCTTAATCCTAGTTTAATCCTGTTCAGCATAATTCTGGAAGTTCGCGCACCAATGGTTTGGCACAACTGGCGAATAAGCTCATGATTTTGTACGTGACGCGCGAATGGCCATTAATACATTATTCAATCAGGCATTAACAGCATTATAAAATAATTAATATAACTACAATTCTTCACAGGCGTGACTATAATAAAATATTATTTTTGGACTAATAAACTACCCTTCCATATTAAAAATGCAATAAAATCCTCATTGTGTATATTCTTTTTATTATTCTAATAAAGCTACACACAGGCAAATGATATCAAGTTATAATAAAATCCCTTTTATGACAACACTAAAAACTCTTATAAAATTCCCCCTCAACTCGAGTTTTACACCCAATATTGAATTAGTGTGCAAAGTCGGGCTATTCTAGATATAATTATTCTAAAATTCTCTACAGGACGATATTAAACCCCTTTCTGGAATCAGTTTTGAAATTGCCTGCAAAAAGCTCATCCTGTGCGGAAAATGCACATTTATGTATTAAAATATACTAATATAAGCCCAGAGCTATCGGATTCAATTAACTGGCTTATTCGTGTACATTTGTAAAGTAAACAGAATTTCATAGGCTAGGGTAAATAAATAATCGACGGTTCACCGTAATTGGAAAACGAGTAAAGTTATTTCCTGCAATATCAACATACAAATATATTGAATAAATACAGTAAAATGTGTTGCTCGTGGACGCTTTTTAAATTGTAAATAATCATTTTATATATAACATCAACATATTTTTTTCACTTGCAAATTAGACTTTGTCAACCCGAATTCATTACGTGTTAACTAATCATTAAAATCAAACGTAAACTAACAAAATCACTGCTAAACTGAATTTAAAATATTGTTAATAAATAGATTATCTATTATATAACAAAATTCTCCAATATTTTACATTATTTACACATTGCGTGTTCTTTATACTATAGGAGATGCATTTAAACCTTTGTTCTTGTGTTTTTAGACACAACAATTAATTAAATTCTGTTAATTTTGTCGGTGATCTTAACTATTCCTACTTACCTTACAATATAGTAGTAACCTCACAATACAGGATATCAGAGTAAACCTGGATAAGACTGTGGATCGAGATTTTATTAATATTTTTCCACTATATCCCAATCGTATTAACTGATCAAGTATTTTTTTGTGCTGGATTTAAACCCATAACCACAGTATTTGTAGCCACGCACCTCATGTGTCAATCACAACCGTTCGCGTAAATTATTTCACCACTGTATGCAGTACTTTTTTAGTATGTACATAACCCAACCGTTATAATCGAACAATTTTTTTTTTACTTGAGCGGGATTTCGACCCTTAACCAAAATAGTTGTAGAAACAAGCCATATTCCCTGAGCAGCATTTTCCTCAAATTATCATTAAATGCAATTATTATATCAGAATTATTTAGTGTCTGAATGAAGTGAGTTAATCGTATAGCAATATAGGGTTTTAAAATTAGGGGCTCATTAATATGGCGGTGTTATTAGAGAATAGTTTATGGTGAATACATTAACAAAGTGGTAGTATATTTCAGGTTATGGCGACCATATTGTATTATGCACGCACCATTTGTAATTCATACACTAATTGCCTCGTTAACATATTTTAATTCCTTTGCTCCCAAAAACAAACACTATAAATCAAACCAATGATTTTTCCATTGGTATTATTGCGTGATCGCGCAATCATATTATTCCACTGAATTTATGTGTTATTCAGGCATGGTGTGTATCTCTTATGGTGTTATTTAAACTATGATCGAGCATACTGTGATAGAAATGCAATTCACATCCAATAAAAGTATGCGGAACAAGTTTGTGAAGTATGTCGATGGAGAGAATACCGCATTTATGTCGGTGAGGAAATTTTTATATGGCCTTTGTGTGAAACTTTCATGGCATCTGTGTAGCAAAAGTCAAAACAAGGAAACCACCCTTCGGATTCAGCGAACCGCTTTTTGGCATAACTGCTCAACTTTCAGGGGTGGTGAAATGACGAGTACCAACAAATCGACAATTCTATTTTAGACAAGCCTTCTCCACTGTCACATTTTCACCGTCCTGTCAATAAGATGAAGGGGAAACTTTTCGAAATGATTCGGAATTTTAATTCGATATTAAAAAGAATCCCACAGAAATAATACGTCATTCTATACTGCACCATAGTTTGTTCAATTAAAATTATAAAATAAAAAGTTTCAATATAAGGTCGCTCCTACACCAGCCCTGTAGGTTTGGAAGAATCGGTGGAAAAGAACTTCAGAAAATGGAAAACGTAATTGAACGATGAATGTATAAAATATATAAAAAGAACAATGTAACATAATATATGGCCATAGTCTATTCCTTCTTGATAGATACCAACGAAGAACTATCCATAATAAGACACTCTTTAATTTTACGAATTTATAAAATGAAACCTAGTTACAAAAGACAAAGAACATCTGTAAACCCTGAGATAATTAAAATATTTTTTTTATTATAATCAAGCAAGTTAAATTAATTTTGAAAACGAAACCTCGGATTAGAAGATTGTTTTTTTAGTTGTCTCTATTGAGAGCTAATCTTGTTTATTTTTGACTAGAATCACGTAGTCATCTTCTAGTCGAAAGGCCTCTTAAATAAATAAATAAATATGTTCAACCATTTCTTTGATATTATAATATTTGTATAACTATTTTGCGGGAAAAAAGTCATACTTTGCTATTTATTTCGTTACCAATATATTTAATAGAAAAAAATGGTATAATTAGATAATAATCATGATTTGCGGTTTGCCTAGCAGAACTATGATAACGAGTTAATTAATTAATTATTAAACAGATTGATAAAGATTATTATATTTTAAATTTTACAATACAGCTTAATAGCTCAGGGGATAAGAAGCGTGGCTACAAATACTGTGGTCATGGGTTCAAATCCCACTCAAGTCAAGAATTTTTAAATTGATTTGATCGGTTATTACGACTGGGAGATCGGGAATAATATTAATAAAATCCCGATCGATCGTCTCGATCCAGGTTTACTCTGATTTCCTGGATTGTAAGGTAAATACTGATGCGATTATTCGATAAGTCGGGCAGAGCCGCTCTGTCGGTGACCTGTGTAACTAGTAATGGTTAAGATCACCGACAGACAATTAACACGTTGTTGTGTATAAAAAACCCTCTCAAAAAAAAGACCCTTTCTAAAATAAAAAAAGCTCCTCGGAGCGTAAATAAATAAATAAATAAATACAATGGACCTTCTTAGAGCGAACAATCTACATAACGAATAAAAATAATGAATTAACGAATGACGCAGAAAGAGAATGTGGTTTAATAATCCCTGCAAAAATTACCACCAAGAAAATTTGACAATAGGAAAATAAGTAAGTGTCGAAATGGATGGAAAAATCATTTAAAAGTGAGAATGAGCTTTTTTGCGCGTAAATTCTTTACTATTACAAGTAAGATTCTGTAACCGAAATACATATACTTGTAATGAATTGTGACCAATTTCTTACAAAATATAAAAGCTGTGCAATAATCCAAGCATACTTTAATAGACCGTTTGAATATTGTTATTATTAATATTTAATAGAAAGCACCGTGATGATGGAATAATAATGGATTGTGGTAAAGCAGAGACGTGGTACAAGTTTCATTAGCGGTGCATGGCGCCCAGAAACCGCATCTGAAATTTTCAATTCCGACCGCGACTTTCCACAACCAGTTGGAAATTATTATTTTACCCAACTAAAAGTCGGTTTATCCGAAGCACGTGCCCTGCAAGCTTTGCTTTGTCCTTCAATGGACCCTCATTGTACCGCCACAATTTATATTATTTTTGTAAGACAATCATCGGACAATATTTTTACTCTTTATAGAGCGAATTGCAATCGTTAGACATACTAGGAGTTGATTTAAAAAAAGAGAAAATATCTGGTAATTATTGGTTTAATTTATAACTCAACACACAAAAATGGATGAAAAATTATGTAAGTATATGAACCCAAACCTACTGATAATAAAATTAGGCTTCATTATTATTGTAATAGTTTTTTATTATGCATAAGTGTACATAGAGATATGTCACATTTTTATAAGAAAATTTAAATGATTATTTTAGGCATATTTATATTTTAACACATTATACCAAGTGGAAAAACGATTAATTGGAGAAATTGAGTATCGCTATAATTATTTAGAAATTTAGTTAAATAATTTCTCAGTTTGTATATTCTGCAAGTGGCATTTATTTCGCATAAATACCGAATAATCAATTAATAAAAAAAAATTTATAAATTAATATAATATTTTCAACAAACATGACAACTATTTCTTTGTAGATCTCCATAATTTATCAGGAGAAATAAAAATGACAGATCAATAATAATAAATTTAAAAAAAGTAATTTTAAGCATTCTCATTCAACCCTACCTCCCCTACAAATATTTTAACTAATTAAAAATACTCCATATATGTATATTAATTAAATTTGAAACACGTACAAGACAAGTCTATTCTCATATATTTTTGAATTTTGTGCCTTAACAAGAATGGTGTTTAATACAAGTTTGTACCTACATATATTTATCTCTGAATATAAATAGTATGTGTGATCTTGATAATGCCATAGGTTATGTTATATACTAATAAAAAATTATTGGCTCAATAAAATAAAATAAAAATCTTACCTTAGAAAGAAGAGAGATCCTTCTAGAAGTACTCGGTGGCTTTTGTTATCAGTGTCAGACGTGACGACCAATTCTCCATCTTTATACCATTCGATTGTCGGTTTGGGTTTGCCTTCAGCTTTACAATTGAGGGTTACGGGTTCATTCTTGGCAACTACAATGTCTGACGGATGTTCGGTTATGCGAGGCGATCTGAATTGACCTGTAAAAGAGAAAAATAATGTGTCAAAAATGCTCTGAAATTCAGCACGAGGAGTGAAAAGTTCGTATATTTTTACAGGGGCTGCAATTTAGCGTACACGAAACGCATACTAATTGGTGTCATCAGAGTTATCGCCATTTCGTGAAAATTCGCACTCTAGAATTCACAATTTTATTTTCAAAATGGACTACGATGGCGAGTGAAATGCGTAGCATTTGTAATTCAAATAAAAATTGAATAATCATTTCGCGCTGAGCTTTAAATACATAAAATCCATTTGCGTCCCGTGTCTATTTTAAAGGGAGTCACGATCATATTTTCAATTATTAATCTATTAGTATGCAAATCACAATGTGGATTTACTTCGTTTGTTTTTTTCAAACTGTAAATTACTAAATTTTAAAAAATATATGTATATATTTGGGGCAGATAGATATTTTGAAATATATTGTTTATAATACTATCATGCTCATTTATTGTTTTATATATAATTAAAAGAGCTGGTTTATGCTCTTTGATCCTCGTTGATGCTCTTTAGTGTGTGAAAAAAATTGCCAAGTATGCAAATTGGTGATAAAAGCTTCGATACAAATGTGAAATGTTAAAAAATTACATAATAAAAAATATAATGAAGATATATACATAGCGAAGGGAATTTTAAATTACAGTTTATACGAGTTGAGACATCTTAAGACCCGGTTGAATAATATATATGTGTACGATCGCTAATAATTGACACCTGTTTTCGTTCATCATATCTGTGTCGCGCCTAAGGTGTAATTTTTTTTACCAATTATATTATGCGAAATATACACATTTAAATTAAATAATAGATCTCCCTATATATACATATATTGATAAAGAAGAAGAATTCTAAAAAAACACATAATTATAAGAGTGCATCCATATTGATTATTTTTACAAACAGAGTGGACTTAATGTATGAAAATAAATATTTGTATTATTAATAAAAATTAAAATATGTTGTGCTTTTTTAATCGTCTTTGGGCGACCATATTAGAATCCGGTATTGTCTCTGTTAAATACGTCATGAATTAAGAACTAATTATTTTTTGTGTTTTATTAATAATAATTCAAAAAATCATTCTACCACCACCCAAAATATTAAATAAATAAATATCGTGACGCCTTCCCTATTAGCGGGAGTCCCTTTATAAGGGGTTGGCCAGGCCACCTTGGCCTTTACGGGAGAATATAGTAGAGATGGTTTCCCAGGCCACCACACAGCAATGAGTACTTAAGATCTAGTTTGCTAAGCTAGATCTACCAAGTGACTCCGGTGCCGTGAATCGAACCCGGGAGTCTTCACTCACGAATCCGTTACACTAACCACTCAGCCACAAGACGGCTCCAAAATATTATCACTTAGTTAAATCCACCCTGCCTATCTAAATCAACCAATTAAAAAATATGGCATATTGATTATTAATAATTAATACGTGTACACAATAACTGTGATTTAATTAAGTGTTAGGAATGCATTTTTAAAGTAAAGTGTCGGGGAATAAATCTGGAGCGGGTGTAAAAAGAAGAGAGGTTATTCTCTCCCTTGTAACCGGGAATGAAACTAGCCATTCGTCGTCGGCTAGTACTTTAGAATGGCGTAATAATTTTCAGGGTAAGAGAGTGTGTATGTGTCCTGAAAAAAGGTTGGCTGAACCCCCTGTGACCGTTCCGTTGATTAAAGACATAAAAAGTATGTAGTCTAAGCGCAAACTCCTTCTGTTAAATATATCAGCGCTACTAGACGTGCCGGCAATCCCATTTCTAATGCCTAACTTACTCACAGCTTTACGTGCCATACACAAAACTACTACATTTATTTATATTATATTTAATAATTTTAGGGGAAAACATATTTAATATTAAATAAGAAACTGAACGGTGAGGTGTACGCAAAAATGTCGAATGTGAAGCACATACAAATTATATGTTATTTTTTTATAAAGGAAGAAAATATCTAAAGTCATATTCTTTACTACACAGTATGGACTTGAAATATCTGAGAATATTTAAGGGGATGATAGGGTACATATCTCAAGTATATATTTTTTTAAATAATTAATTGAAAAATAATTAAAAATATTATTAGTGATTTTAGAATCGATTTTGGACCATCATCTTGGATTCAGCTGTTTTTGTGAAAAACTCAGTAGTGACTGTCACTTGTGGATTGTGTCTGTTATACGTAATTAAAATTATTAATTAGTTTTTAATCAAGAGTCTATTAAAAATTTCTGAAGTTGAAATAATAAAATAAATAATATAGTGTAAATAATAAATTCTTGGGAACACAGCTATGTATAAATAACCTAATTTTCAATAAATATAATATATTTTATATACATATTACAATTATTATTAAGTATACTTATTGGAAATAAAACGACAGAGAATGAAAAAATACTGTATTAGCTTTAAGACATCCTCTGATTGTTATTAGTTAAAATATATATTGATTGAAGGATTGCGAATTTATAATCAGGATTCTAAAATAATTTATAGCAAAGCTTTTATGAAGTGATATTTCTGTATTAAATGAAATTTGTTAATTTTACTATTGGCACGATTATAAATAAAGAAGGTCAATTTTGTATGTACTAGGTATTTATAAAAAAACTAAGGAAAATTCTATAATAAACAATATTTAGGTTTTAGAGAGATGATTGAAATTTCTATTGTCAGTGAATTATTTATCAGTAATTTTTATATCAAAAGAGTTCAGATTATGGACCAATCTAATTCATTCATCTTTCGAATATTTTGAGAAGTCAAAATTAAATAATTTCCTTAACCATCTAAAAATAATTCAATTAATAAGTCAATTAACTCTTTGATTTTTTCTCTTAGGCGAATAGCAATCCTCACAAAGGTTGTGTGTAATCAATCTGTCGATACTGACAAATAGAAGGACTAATCTTCTAATATTTCTAGACGCTGACATTTTCTCAGTGTCTGGTTGATTAGCGAGGTTTACTAGCTTTATGGAGAAAGAGTACGCGAGTTGAGTATAAAAAGCAGTGTCCAGTACAACACGCAATTTCAGCAATCTGAACACGTACTATCCCGAGGGAGATGTGCACGAAAAATGAATTTCACACAGTTGGCTTTTGTGGCTGGTTGCTGTGTTGGTTTGATGCTTTTTTGAAAAAATACCTCAAACGGAAAATTCTATATACGAGAGATGCTTTTCAGCGAATGCAAAACAGACACAAAATGCATCGGACATGCATTTCAGCTTCTTTGAACATTTCAAATCGTTATCTCTATTGCTTGTAAATTGCACCGCTTTGTACTCAAATAATACAAATTCTGGATTTATTATTAAATATATTTATTAATTATAGGAGCATATTGTTAGTGTACAATGTTATGAATTAGTTGGCATGTGGGATTAGTTACTGATTCATTACTATTGTGGTTGGGATTTTCCCCTTCATGCTATAAGAAACACCTAACATATGGACCATATGCTGCCTTGCCTCTCTACTAATATATTGAACAAACATTAATTTCAATTCTGAATATTGATTTTATATAAGCAACACTATACACAGATAGGGATTATATTTTGTTTGTAGAGAATTTGCTATTAACTATGGGTTTTGTAAGTCAAAAACATGTATTCATCAATTAATTAATACGCTCTTTTATTTAAAAAACAAAATATCCAAAGACAATTCTCTTTACTTTTATTCATAAAAACTCGGATGATATATTAACCGAAAATTTTATTGAAGTTTTATTCATTTACCTTTTTTATTACTATACAAAATGACTAAATTGCTTTGCTAAAGATCGATAATCCCCAATTTATTGGCATTTTATCAGACTAAACGTGATTTGAGACGACCAATAAAGATTTTTAATTATTTTATAGTAAGAGTCGAAATAAATATTATAATAATTGTTATAAAATCAAACCATGATTTAAAAAAAGACATTGAAAATTTTAACTCTTAGGTTTTCGATGAAGATGAAATAATTTATTTAGATGAAATCTAACATTTTAACAACTTTTTAGACGCACGATGTTTGATTATTAATCTATTAAATAAATGTAGCTGAGTATATAAAATAAAATGTCTATCTCAATATACAAATAAATTAATACAATTAGTTAAAATGATTTTCAACAGAAAGTTTTTCTGAAAAATAAATAATGCACAGTCAGGGTGAGCTTGTGAGGTTAAAGAAATTATATTGGGCAAATTTGAAGTAAAAAATTCATGTCGCATTTGAGAAGAACACGCTTTCATTAACGGCGAGGTCGTAAAAATTTCATGCTGAAAACTTTTGGTAAAATTCGGGGTGCATGTGCATAAATTCTCGTTCCCTATTAAAAACTTATTAGATCCATATTTCACCCCGTTGCTTGTGGACGGGCGGCTATAGGGGTGGGTGGTTGTCCTCGTAAAGTGTGTGGGGGGTTCAATAAGACACCTGCAGCCTTCTTACTCAACAACAGGTACTCTTTTATGACTTTTCACCACGCCGACTAGAATGCAAACTTCACCATTGCCCGTGAACCTTTAATAGAAAAAGGCGAGTCGTTCTTGCCCAAGATTAAGTACATGACTTACAAAATGGGGTATTTTTAACATACTATGCCACTTCACACTTAGAATTGATTGTATACGTCATCCTAGTGTATTATTTAAAAAATATATAATATGTGTTATATGAAATATGATGAGACGTGTAATTGATTAAACTATCGACAAATACCTATGTCTGGATAGTAAATAAAAATATTTTTATACTATAGGTAAATGAGGTATTCAATAGAAGCTCTATTGAATACACTCAATTAGAAACTGAGAATTATATTTTTAATACAACATGAAATAAATATCGTATCAAAAGACTTGGCACCTTTTCATTTTTTTTATAAAATAATATATTCTTACATAACAAAGTAATATTTTTATACAGTTAGGGTAAAATCATAATATTAACGTGAGTATTGTTAATCGTTATACTATATACATAAATATGTGTGTACCTACGAATGTATGATTTTAAATGAAAAATCTAAATAAATCGAGTAGTTATTTCGCTCATAAGAGCTTTTTTTACAGACATGACAAAAATAATAATAATAATAAATTATAGTATTATATTTAAAATTGAAAAATATTTTTTTGTATAAGTGTTTATATGGAATGTATATAATATAAAAGGTGTAAAAATCAATCAATCATATGTATGTTACTGTATAAGATCGCTCCTAAACAAGCCCTGTAGGTGGCAGAATTGGTGTAAAAGAGATCACCCAGGTATGAAATATTTTATACTTTAAAATATATACATATTCGGACCAACTTGCAAGTTTAGTTCATATTTTATTAAAAATTAAATTAACAAATAATAATGTATATTATATGCATGTGTAGTATTCGACAAAACTTAAAAAGAAACTGAATATTATTATATAAGAAAAAATAACAATTATTTACATTACAAATAAGTATAAGGATACTGTTAAAACTTAGTTTAATTTCCAGTTATATCTGTGGTTGAATCGTAGATAAAATAGTGGCACTCCGCAAGATATACCAAGGAAAAAGGAGAAAAAAAGGTGACGGATTTATGGTTAGTGAAGAAAATACTTTGTAAGGCAGTCTTGTGTTTCCATAGTCGATCTACGAGTTGGTTCAAAGTGAATTTCCATTGGGTAGAAAGAAAAAGTTTAAAAAGCTCCACCCCATGAAAAATGCAGTGGAAGTTTTAAACGTAGACACACTATTTTAATATGATCATGATATATAATTTGATTTTTATCAAATGAAAAATGTGGTAAGTTAATTAAAATATTATTAAATATTATTATTGAGATGAGTTTGACGTTTTGGGAATACGAAACAACAAGGGAATACAGAAACACTACACGTCCAGCTTTTATTAGTCTACCTAAAATATTATTTCTAAAAGGTTTCCTTCACAGTGTATACCTATACACATATGATTATATAAAATAAATAATACAAAACCACATAAATTATTATTATTGTCGAGTGATTTTATTACATTATCCATAGAACCAAACGAGCAAAAAAATTCATTAATAATAAAAAAATTCTGCAATTTTATAAAAATATTCAATTATTATATTTTACATATTGAGGCTTTCATTTATATAATTATCAAAAGACATAATTTTGAATTTTAAATATATAACTACAACTTATTTAGTCTTTTATTTGAAGATATTGAATCACATTATTCTATTTTGTAGATTAAATAATTATTTAGAAAAAGAGAGGTTATAATTACGATATTATTTAATATACGGTAAAATCCTTACAATTTATAAATTTAAAAAATCCAACTTTAAATTTGTCCATAATAGAGTGTAATTTATGTCCAGTTCGATGTTTTTTAACGTCAGTTTTATAAGTACGCCATTTTAGATAATGATTATTGGAAAGTGTAGTAAATAATAGGTCTATAAATTACTACACGACCTGATCTCTATAATAAGCTACGTATTTAGTATCCAGTTCATATTATTACGACATTTAACCTATTATTAAAGTATCAACTAAATGTATTAATCACATTTACACGACAACCTTTCAATATTCCGTAAAATAATAAATAAATATTAATCCAATATTGTATTATTTGTATCATAGGACAAGATTGAAGAGGCGGTTGGATCAAAAAGTGAATGATTGACATCTGACCGTATCTCCTTCTATCGATGTTCACTCAGATAAACCAAAAGCTTTCTCAACTGGAACATTTAGATATCAGGTCTATTATCCTATTATACACTTTATGATTTATTTATTTTTTTCACTTATACGTATTTATTATTATTCATAAAAACAATCATGGGTTAGTATAACAAAAAATGTAAAATCAAAAGCTTATTTATCGAGTCATATATTTTAATAATTGTATAGTTAAATTATATCAATAGAAGTGATATGCATATTGTTTTCATACATTGGAACGTGGTCGGCACTAATACATGCGCATATTATACATATACTTCACACAAGCGCGGGTTGTGGCCACCTGCACACCGTAGTCCCTAAAATCAGACACTTTCTATAGTCTTACACTCGACAACAACAAGATTTTTCTTATTAAATCATCCGAAATTGTCATATAAATTCTTTACATAGTGATTATTATTTTTCCAACTTTTTTTGGACGCAGTTTACAATATTAAGTGAAATACGGTGTAATATTATTAGAAAGATCGACAAGTGACAGATAAACAGTACGAGCGGTGTTAAGTGTTATTGGCACATCTATCTATATAAGGTCATTGAGTTAAAACTATATTTTTGCTGTTATTGTAAATGGGTTTTTTTCATACTTTTGATTATTTAATATTAAGTATGTCTAATGTCACATAAAAATTTTATTCTCGTGTTAATAATAGATAAAAAGATTTAAATATTCTGCACACCTAAGTCTAATTCATAATATGTTTTGTATTATATGAACAATGAAAAATTCAAATTAAATAAAGAAATTGTAATATATTTATATTTTGCACCAAAATATTCAGCAATTTAACAATATATTTTTTCATTGAAAACAATCAGTTTTTTAACACGTATTTATTGCTGACCCATTGGACTAGATTCACAATTCTTCTTTTAAAAAATAAATATAAAATACTGTTGTAATAATAATGTTATATATGGGATTAAAAGGAATCGGTTGTCCGATGTGACGGATTATTAAAGTGTATCTAATCGACTAAACACAAGACGACCGATAAAAATGAAACATCATTTGAATACAATTAATAATACACCGATTTACGATGATAATAATAGAGTATTATTTATAACAAACGATGCTTTTAATTTTCATATATTATAAAAGACAAGCTGAGTCACCTAACCTGAATATAATTATTATGCAAAACCTTCTTAAAATTCGTGTCCTGAAAACAAAGCCTTTGTGTGTGAATAAAATATCCCTAACGTGTATGAATAATTTATTATGTTCCATATTTTATTAAATTCTCTATTGGATTTCATTAAATAACAACTTAATTGTATTTTTTTCACAAAGGTGTGAGTCACAAATTCACATACAAAACACAGACCACGCCTTTACAATTTTTTAAATACAATTGTTTTAGAATTGCCTTTGTGCTTTGTATTTTTAAGTACCAGTCGGTTGAAAAATAGACATTTCCCTCAAACTGGCGGTGAAATAAACGAAATAACTTGCGTATGAATGAATTAAATTACAATTTGAAAAAATATGCTATGATTTATTAAAAAATAATTTTTAAAATACCAAAAATATTAAATAAAATACGCCGAAACTATCAAATCGATCTGGATCTTAGATTTTTTTATTCTACTTTTAGGTAGTAAAGAACACACCAGTACCTTTGTAAAATAGTAATTCTAAAAAGGATCATTTGAAATTAAAAAGGGTGAGTGAATTTGATATGAAAGGGGTTAAAAAACATTATTAATAGTACGTGGTAAACTCATAACCTTACTTAAAAATATACTTTTAATTTCTATTTACTTACTTTTACTAACTCCATAAAAAATTAGGTAATCAGAGACATTATTTATATACGATGATGAGAAACTGATGACTGATAATTAAATTTTATTATAATACCCAATATCATAATGTATTTATTAAGAATTATTATACGTATGGCAACATTCAATTACGAAATGATAATGTCAATCGATTATCAAATATCACGATAACTTTGACAACGGCTGATAATTTATTTTATTTTATTAAAAGCCGACTTTATGATGCATTGCTTCCATGAAAAATGTATCGCGTGTATGGGATTTAAGACCAATGATTGATGTAACGTGTCGACGCGGTTTTATTTCTTCTTTTACGCGATTGCTAAGGACCTTAATGATATAATTGGGATAAAGGGACTTTGTTAAATGACCAAACGCCCTCAGGGTATATATGTATGTGTAAGAAATAAGAGGATGACTGAGAAAAATTATGGGAAAAGAAGACGTAAACCCGGTCCCGGGGGCAAATCACGAATAATATGTGAACTCATGATTATATGGTTTAAGTATATACTAAGTTAAATATATATGGAATGTGTATTAATATAATATTATTATTGGTTTATCATTGCAATGGCAAACCAGTCCGCCTTTATTCGCTCGGATAAATTTTGCGTTTCGACTCTGTCAAGTGCATAACCCGTATTTCAAGGTGACCATAATTTTATGTTAAACGACTTAAATCATTGAACTACACTTATCAACACAAATTTGTATAATTTATATTTTTAATGGATTTATAAATTTATTTTAATTTTAATGTGATTGATGGTCACCGTAAAGGAAGTCGTTTTATTGAAGAGTGTCTCCTTTGAAGACAACTGAACCTCTTGTCATGTGCAGGCGTTAACAGCACTTGTAATTCAAACCAATATGAACAAGTCTACTTGAACAGGTTTTTAACTAAATTATTACTATTTGAAGTGACGCCAGCCACTATGAACCAAGATCATATTACACTATTAGATATTCTTATATATAATTATATGGTGAGTCTAGAATACTGAACTGGGATATGAACCTGAGCCAATTTTAGCCACACTTGATTACTCCTACAGACATCATAAACAGCTAGACTCTAGTGCAGTTTTGAGACTAATAAAATAATCCATAATTTCTTAAAAAAATATTTGTAAATAGAATAAGGTTAGGAAAAACCCACAAATACAAGAATGCTTTAAATGAATAAAGTAATGCTTTCCTAAGCTTGCGTCGCCATAAAGACGTTAGTAGATAATTTGCCATATTTTTGATCGGTTTTTTGTTGGTTAGTGAGTCTTCAAAGTCTCGAATAAGGCATTAACTAACAAAAAAACGACAAACAGTATAGAAAAACAACTTCTTCTTTACGGCGTACGTTTACGGTGACGTACATAAGACAGAGGAGGAGAAAATACACAAGACTTTCTTCTGGAATCCCTCCAATAAGAGAACGAAATCAGATATGAGCACCAATCACTGGGAAGATTTTAAATGTTAACATTCTCTCATTGAAGGGGGTTGAAGATTCTGCCTTTAGGTGTTGTTTTTCATACTACTGTGTTTTTAATGTGGCTAAATTGGGTTCATTTTAATTAAAGAAAAATGGTTGTAATGCTCGAGACAGAGTAAAAATAAGAAATTGATTAACTTCTTAATATTTTCAAAACAGTGTTATTCTCAACCCGGTGTTCCCAAGAATAAACATTCCGAAAGAAAATTGTGTGACACCAGTCATTAGATAAAAATGATCAATGTTCTGTCCAATCTCTACAAATTGTTTATTTCAATCAAATAAGATATTATGTTGAAAGATAAGAGAGTCATCAAGTGTGTCCTACAATGTGTGGAAGCAGTAGAACAAGTGTACATGAATGTAAATTCAGATATAATATCTGACCTAGGTAGACACAATGGTCAAGCCAGACAGATATAATATAAGGTGCTTGTATCTTGATATTGGAAAGTTGCAAATATGCTGGTGAAAATGGATATGGTATGATAATAAAAGCGTGGGTTTACAAATGCAACCAGTTGGCGCCAGTCACTTGCTCCCACCACGTCTATTTATTATAACGAATATTTTGCATACTTTAACCATAGCACATACAAATTGTTATAAGTGCAAAACTAGCTACCGGTCATGATAATATAAGAGTTGTGAGGACAAATCGTGAGTCTGGGATTATTGTTATGAAGATGGACCACACCATACTGATGGCCAAATCTGATAAACGACAACTTATCTGATGATGGCAAAGGTGAGACTGATGTGAGCTTCATGGGACATTATTATAAATACAGTTTAACTCGATAAAATCACTGATAAATTCTAACTAAACATGTGAAAGATCTATGGATGGGAAAATTATAACACATATTTTAAATGATTTATTTATTTATATACGCCCCGATATGCTTTTGGCAAGATTTTCCAAATTTCGTTTTTATAGAAACAACATCGTGTTAATTTATTATCTATCTTAACTATTACTAGTTAAACTTCTTCCAGACTTAATAACCTCCTTACCTTAGAGTCTAGGAAATCAGAGTAAACTTGGATGAAGACGATCTATCGGGATTTTATTAATATTATTTTAACGACCGATCAAATTATGTGAGATTTTCACCCATGATAACCGCCTATTGAGCTATTATGATATTTTCTTTGAGGCTATATTTTTTCTTTGTCTTCATCGAAAAGTTTATTGAAGAAAAACTCTCTCTTTTATTTTAAATTAGTGCTATAATAACAAAAACACACACTTATACGAATACAAATTGACCTCTCCGTTATATAAAAAAAAATCACAAAAGTAGGCGCCTTAGTTCAAACTGTAAACTTGTTTTTTTTTTATTTAAAACCTTTAAAAGCTTTAATATTATATATAAAATAATACAATTAATTTCATATATATTAAGACCGCGGTATAAAAATATCGCTTTTTATTTGGGTTATGCTGTTATACTATCGCAGTTTCAAATTTATTATGTACAAAGTGAAATTTTAATCAGTGACAATATTTTAGAGGTAGGATGTCCAAATATTTACTCTTATTTATTTTAATTTGGAGTTTAAAATGTTCGAATCAATATTTTTGATAAATGGAGTTTCTAAATTAATATATTCGAAAGGAAAAACATACATTCCTCTATTTATAAAAATATACTTATACTGTCGGAATTAAGTGGCAGTAAGCCGAACCATTCAATAATACATTAAAGTTCTAGAAAATATTAATGTAATTTTATTTTATCAATGCAACTTTCAATGTCTCTAAACCAAGTGCATGTTTTCTATTCAAATGAAATTCTTAAGTGAATAATATATTTTGTTTAAAGGTTATTTAGAATGCGTACCTTGTGGCGGTATAAATGGTCTGATTGAGTGTAATTACTGTAATTAAGAACGAAGCCTCGCCTCTTTAATATATTAAGCCTTAACTATATTTTATACGTGTATAAAGTGCCTCTTAAAACATCTTTCTTTAATTAAACGAGGTGTTGAATGAGATCGTTTTGTTAGTACGAAGACAGAAGTCAAATTTACGATATCGTAAATGTCGAAAACGACGTTGTAATATTTTCACAAACACAATTAACACGCGGATAAATTAATAATTTTAATCGATTATTTTTTTGTGGGCGGGTAATGTTGGCCAAACACGCTACATATGTCTTTTACACTTAATTAATGAATCCAGAAATGTATTAAAAAATTGTACCAATTAAAGGATTAAATTCTCCGTTTAATTATATCAAAAGCATTTCGTTTATTACGATAAAAGTAGTATTAAATTTTAATGCATATATACAACTAGTTAGTGTCCAAATGTATTGCTCGACTAAATTACGACCAAAAAACGAAGATTATTATAAATTATTTTTTGTGTTCGTAGAGCAAACATCAAACTTTAAACATGTGCAAAGGCAATCTAATTTATCACAAACGACTGTGATTGGTGATATGACAGCATATTTTGATATAAAAGTTGTGTGGTGTAACCAATCATGGCCGTTAATAAGAAAGCAAACTTCTGTAGTTCAAACATTTTTTAAATGAACTCTACAAATACAAGAAACAAAAAATAGTGACTTTTTTATGGTTTTAAAAATTTGTTAAAGAATGTACTTAAAATGCATTCCACCATTGGGTGAAGTACTTGTAAACATACAACATGTGCGTTTTTTATTGCGGGAAAGCATTTTATTGGCAGGTGGTTTTGGAAATTTTATAATTATTATTTCAACCAATGAAAAAAATATAATTTTGCTTGTTTACACGAATTTTATAAATCAATGAATCGCACTTTAAGTCATTTTTTTTTTTATCTGGGAGAACTTTCTTAAGTCGATGTGTTTTCTCTATCCTAAACTAATCCGATTTCGGAGTACTTTCTTCCACATTTTACCCAAACCAAATAAAATGAAGTATGTTCTTGTAAATTTATATTTATTATCCTAAATATCTCAATTATCTACAATCCTAAATGTAATAATAAAAAATGTATTTTTTTTTTTTTTTTTTTTTTATTTAAATTATCTTCTTTCACTACTTGATAGAAGTCACTGATATTCAAATTGAGATTCGCACTTCTACTTTTATTATAAAAGTAGAAGTGCGAATCTCAATTTGAAAAAAAATGTATTGCCTGGAACAAGAACATGCTTTGAATAAACGTCTCATTTTCGTCAGCCATATAACATTTTGACCCGTATCAAATTCAATGACATATTATATTTATGATTCAGATATAAAACAGAAGGCTTTTACAAAGTCTCCTCTTAATAACGAGCAGTTATGGAGAGATTTTGTCGTGGGCGACAGTTTGGAATTTCTCCCGTTGAGTTGAAGCACACAAGTACAAACAAACCGACCACAAACAAACAAACCATAAACATGTGTAATTGAATATCACGTATAAATTGTGTGACAATATGAACTCGAAAATCCCTTCCGACTTGTGTATAGTACGGTTAAAAAAAAATATTTTAACAAAATCAATTTAGTTTCCATATGAATACTCTAAAGCCTAATGAAGCAGTATGACAATATTGATATTTTTGTATGCGACGATACTTTAGGACCTCATGCAGGGCGTTAATTGAGATCTCAGTCAGTGTGGGATCAATTTATTCATTCCAGACAAAAAGAAGGGAAATTGATACACTCTTTTATATAATACAATAACGTATTTCTTTGCCTCAAACATATTCCACCAAATTGCTTCCAAGACGCCGTAAATTATACACTTTACGAGATGAAATTGAGAAATCAAGTCCGTAGAATGTGTAACAATAGGTTTTATAACAATGTCAACTATTATTTGAATAAAATTATTACTCTAGAAATTTCACTTGGTTTAACATTTGTAACCATCATTTTCAACAACAACAGTATTATTACAGTTAAAAAAGTATGCATTTCAATGAGATGTATTATATCTTCACTTGTTTCGCTTTAAATAAATACCATATTTTTTATTAACCAGAAAAATTGTTAAAGGAATACAAATACTGTGGTAAAAAATGTTTCCCATTTCCATATTGGAATTGGGAGATCGGAAGATATATTAATAAAATTCCAATGTATCATCTCAATTCAGGTTTACTTTTATTTCTTGGATTATAAGGTGAATAGTGAGGAGATTTTTATAACGGAGAGAGCCTCCCTGTCGGTAACACGTATAACCATAATAGTTGAATGGATATTATAAAAAAAATCGATGTATCTAAATGAAATTTGAAACATCTTCTAAATAATAAAATTAATAACAATGGCGCATTCGGTATCTCAACATGTTAAAATACCAGTTTGATGTCTATATTAATATATCTTAATATATGATAATGTACCAAATTCATAAAGAAGTAATTTGTTTTAAAAAATACTGACATCTTAATAAAATTTTCTAGTAGTAGTAGTCAATAAATGGATCCATTCTAAAACGAATTAATTAAAATAATTGTGATAATAATTTCTCAGTAGGAGTCATTAGAAACACACTCGGTTACAAATCAATATAAAAAATTACCCCACGCTGTTTAACAACATAAAAATACAACCTTCGTGACAAAAAGAACGTCTTTGTAGGAGAAAAAGAACACAAGCCTCCATCAGGTAGCTTTGGGTCGGTTAATTAACAAATCAATTACACTTATTAAAAATATAAATAAATTATAATAATAAAATTTCAAGCGTTTAGGTTGATGTTGAATATTTTGCTTCAGTAATAAGATTGTTTTAATTAAATAATTGGTTTGTATAGTTTGAGAAGTGGCTTTTGAATTAAGGTACCAATAAATTCATTAGTCGTTGTTTGTTGACAAGCTGAATCCTCTCTTCTTATCACAAATCAAGGTATAGTGTTTTGACTTTTATTTAAATATTATTATGAAATTATCATGTCAAAGTATGGAGTAGTCAAAGTCGTGACCTAACAAATATGGAACGGTCTTCTCTCGGCGCTGGATGAGAATAAATCACATATTAAATTAGAATATTTCATCGCCACTGGCAATATCAATAGATCTCTATACATATAGATTTTTTTATGTTCTTTCATAAATATTATTAATAAAATCGATAAATGTATTATTTATAATGTACAGAAATTATACATTTCTGTACTATGTAAATTAACGCTCTTCCAGCCGCATGTACCAAATTTTCAATATATATTTTTTAATTTTATTTGCATTCTGTACCGGTCATAATTATTACTTAACTATTTAAGACACTGACTCTTATGTTAACAACATCTAACTGCATATAAAAAACATTCATTTACAAATATGCTTATGTGTAATTTTATTCAAGGTAGTAAATGAAGACATTAAAAAAATATATAGACAATTTATCACCCTTTAGTTCTGCGAAGAATCTATGAATAAAAATAAAAAAATCGATTGAAAGTAATTCAGAGTGCAAAGAAAAAAAAGTAGAAAGTATAATGTAATTAAAAATAATATTATTTAAAATTCTACAGTTAAATTATAAACACACATTTTATTTTCAAATCTGCTCATACATTAAAATATGCAATATTAATTGTAGGTACATGTAATTTTTATTCATTAATGGAATTAAATTTTGTGTGGTTATGAAATGAATTTATTATTTAACATAGATATTTTCCTGTTCGAAATAATTTTTGTATGATTTCTATGTTTATTAAATATTATAAAAAATAATTAACAGTTAATGTGTATACGCGTGACTAAAATATTCAATTTGAGTTGGAATTGGGAGTTTTTGAAATATAAAAACTGTCAGTGTTCAAATTGAAATTGTCATTGTTATCAATATTTTATGTTAAAAACGAGTGTGTTAATTGAGTTTGACATACCCCCGTGTTGGTCTCAATTTAGTCCTAAAGATTGATGATGTGGGAGGTTCTGAACTGTCTTCAGATAAAACCGAAGCGTCTCGACTTCACCCTCAATTAATATTCACCACATTTACATTTCACTAACAACTACGACTATTTTTAACTGCTTTATATTTATAGACACTTCACTTACTCAAATCGATATGCATAGTTACCAACACACGATGAACAGCTTACATACCTGAAATAATAAAAAATATATATATTAAGACATTGTCTCCTAAATTATATTATTATTATTAGATACAATATGGTAAGTTCAAAAGATTGTGGGTATCAAATAACATCATCTCCTCTCTGACACCCAATCTCCGTTTTATAGTTTTCCAAATTGGTTTGTAATAAAATTGATAATAACTCAACTGTCGACACGTGTTTAAGTACTACAACGATATTGTGTATAAATAAAAACATATCAATATTTAAAAAAAATATTGGGGTCACTTTAACATCTCAATTATAATATGTAAGTATATAATTTATTACCTATTATATTACACAGGTATATTCTATTATTGGTTACATAAATATAATTAATAAAAACAGCTAATGAAAATACACCTTTCAACATCAAAATAATTATATTTGAGTCTGTCTTGAAAAATTTGAGTTTTGTCACATTTTTCCGCCAAATCCTTCATTTATTTGATATGTATGCCGAATCCAAACATTTACAGATATTAATTGTTTTGTTTTTTTTTACTACATTTTAGTACATTAAAATTGTTCATTTATTCATAATATACCATGTGGAAATAGAAATGTTATCATTGACAGTGTGGAATTCCATAATTTAAATAAATATGTTATTTGTAATTTTATTATTGTGGAAATTACAAATCAGAGACTAATTAAATAAAATAGAGACTCTGAGGATGATTGCACGTTAGTAGTTGAAAGTACTCAGACTCTGTAATAAAATTACTGTCGAAATTACAAATAACATATTTCCTCAAAGAAATGTCATCGTTAATAATTGAAATTAATAAATGATTTCTTAGAGTAGAAATTTGTTATACTTGAATCCAATAAAAAGGAGACAGATTATTATTAGAGTCATGTTGTAAGAATAAAGTTTGATAGTTTACATTGAAATTGTTTCATTTTGCTTCAAATTGTATGTGTTTGAAAGGTATAAAAAGTCTTGTGATGACGTCATAAAAAGCTTGTTTAAATGAAGGGTCTCGGTCAGTTGTGCTTGAATATATGGATGCGTGGGATTGATTTGTGACACTCGTAAAGAAGGACTCACAACACTACCTCGTATTATAAAATATCCGTAATAAAACCTGGATCTAACGAATTATTTATAAATCTATGTTGAGAATGCAAAGCCATGCTTTAATGTAGTGCAATGTAGAACCTGCCGCGGAGTCGACTAAATATCGTATTTCAGCGCTGAAACATGCGGAAAAGTGCCATAAATCAATGGGGATTTATGGTATCGTTGGTGAATATCAACTGTCGGATATGGACATGAGCAAGCGCCACAATCGGACAATACTGAATAACTATATTTAGGTATGTTTTATTCAATTTGCGGGCAAGCCATGTTTAAAAAGTGAAGGAGTGTACTTTTCGCATATATAATAAATCATCTTGCTGGAGACAAAAAGTACTATCTGACCCTTCCTCAACAAAGAACGGTTGTTATCATCACCAGCATTCACAATGAATAGACACAGGTCATCAATCAGCCATGTCTCCATTCATATATAATACACGGCCAAGATAACCTCGAGACCCTGCCAAGATAATACCGTCATGGAGACATGACTCTCTAATTAATTTTATATTATATTGCCATCACAAATAGCAAAATATCAATCAATGAATGGAGGAAGTAAGGGTCAGTATCCATAATCAGAGAAACGACCTCGACAGTTCAAAGAAACACAAGAAAAATGACATTTTTTTTCAAAATAAAACTGTGGCCAATCTCACATAATTTATAATTGATGAACCTGTCCATTTTTATACTCTTTTTTATATATTTTTTTATAATTCCCAACCATAAAATCATTACAGTTAAGACCTGAACAAACAGAACACGAAATAAATGGGTGAAAATATATAAAACGCGCGATTAATCCATTGAATTATCTTTATTTCAAAGGCAACATTTCCTTAAGATATCCTTACCCAAAATTCATCATTAAATAACAATATTTAATAAAGACGCTAGTTAAATAATATGATGGATAAAATAGAATCCAATCCGATTACTTATTATGTTATTTAGTTTATTTGGTTAGTTTCAAAGTTATCCGCATTTTAGTTAAAGAAATTAGAAAAATCTTGGATTGAGAGGATAATTTTATTAAGATTGATAAAATTCGAATACAACTTCATAGCCACAATCTTAAAAGGTATAATTTATTGAATTGAACAAGATATAATTTATTGAATTAAACACCCACAGTAATTTGATATGAGAAAGTAATTAAGTCCCAAAGCTTTGTGTTATTCTAATCTGATAAGATATCAGTGTGAATAGTCACTTAGAGGAAAGCCACCTTAGTCTCAGTTTATCCAAGGCAGAGCTTTCACATTTGACTTGTTGGTTAGATAAAGCCTTCTCGATGGCAAATCTGAAATGGTTCGATACCGAAATAGAGGCAAATTCAAGATTCAGCCCAAGGCAGATCAGTTTTAGGATCGAGGAGATCCATAAATTAGACGGTGTGGTGTGTTGACGCCCTGGGCTTCTCATGACCTTAACAAAGAACCAACCAACTTACTTATTTACAATACTGACCTAACATAAAGCTGTTGATAATACGTATCATCTGGTAATACCGTATCAAATCGGAATGTTTCAATGGGGTTAAATGTCATCTAACAGGTTTTGTGTGTACTGTGGCCGCATTTGGCTACGCATGGATGGGTTACCGCATCTCATTACAATACTATCATATATTAGATCTTAATAAATCATTGTAATCTACCATAACTGGATTTACTTTTTATAATTTGAATTGATTATTGAGAAAAAATATTCGCAATATTAAACTATCACACACACAGTTAAGAGAAATAATAGTAAAACATGTATTTAAAATTAACAATAAATGAAATAAGCTATAGAAGATTAATTATATTACAAAATAAAGTACTGACGCAAAATTTCTATTATAAAAATTTGATTTGATTTAAAAATAAAAAGAGTTTATAATACACATTTAAAAAAACCTTCAGTATATTTAAAGTACAGAAGGCATTAAAAGGTATTTTTTATGTACTTAATGATTTATATATGTATTTATAAATATGCCCTGAGGGTGGTTTTAGAAGATTTTTATAAATTTTATTTTTAAGACAAAACGTGTTTATTTAAATACTTACCTATCGCCTCAGTATTTACCTTAAAATCCAGGAAATCAGAGTAATCCTAGGTCAAGACGATCGATCGGAATTTTATTAAAAATATTCGCAATCTCCCAATCATAATAATCTATCTTTTTACATTCGAGCAGGATTTGAACCCATGGTCACAGTATTTGTGGTTAATCTCTGAACTATTACGCTGATAATTATACGAAGATTTTATTAATAACGGGAGTAAATGAACTAAAATCCATACAAGCTATGTGAAGTAGATGATAAACATTTAATATTTATTTAATTTTACATAAAATAAGGCATTTATTTAAACAAACACATTTTTTATTATTATTTGTGTGTAGCTTTGATCATCCGAGTGCAAAGGGTTCAAAGCATTTCATGGTATAAACTAATTAATATTATTAATTATTCCAGCAAAACCTGCCGTAGTTCGATAGCATCGATATGCATATTTTAACCATTCAAAAAGAACAATATTTCATAGTTGGAACGTCACATTGATATATGATTGTATTTTAACGGTTACAAATAAATAAATAAATGTAGTATGAAGATAGTTAAGCAAGTGAGTAGTACTTTAAGGCCTCGAGCTAAATACACGCAATGGACAAATGTTTCCCTAACGAGACTCACTTAAATGAATTAATAAATCACTACAATACTACACTCACAGAATAAATTATAGCGACGTTTGTATTAACTAAATACACGACTTCTTTCTCCAAAAAAACTAGAAAAATATTATGGTCAATTCTGCGTGACTGCTATATGAAAAAAAAATTCTTACGAGAAAGGAGGACCTTTTTAGTTATAATAAAAATTATATAAATTTATTTATTTATATACGCCCCGGGGTCTTTTTAGAAGCTTTTTTTAGACACAACAACATGTTAATTCATTGACTGTCGGTGATCTTAACTATTACTAGTTACACGGGTCAACGATAGAGCGGCTCTGGCCGACTTAATAATACCCTCAGTATTTACCTTACAATCCAGGAACTCACAGTAAATTTAGATCAAAACGGTGAATCAAGATTATATAAATAGCCAATTGGAAGATTACAAAAATACGTCAAATACAGTAAAGATAAATTTAATACCAACAATACCATGAGCGATTTATAAAATATACAAAATAATATTAAATAGTGACAAAACAATTATTTTTAGGATATTATACGTGGCCGTAAACGTACACCGTAAAGACAAAAACCAATAATTTAGCAAATCAATACTACTACTGTCTTTACGGTGTACGTTTACGGGAACGCGACGTACTCCTAGTAAACACAAGTATTAGAGAATAGGAACATAACTACAAATACAATGGGTTCGAATCCTGCTGGAATGGAAAAAAGTAAAATTAATAAAATATCTGTCGATCGTCCCAATGCTGATGCGATTAATAATTACATGAATAGCTTTGGTAGTAAAATATTTAACTTTGATAAAAATCAATCATTTAAGTCAAATGACATATTTTAAGTGATTTTAACTAATCTAATTTGCATGTAATGAGCTATAAATCCCCTTTAACTTGCTGATAATATTCTAAAAATATGATTAGTGAGTAAAAGACCCCACACTGGGCGGCTCGTGATGTAACGATAGTGATATTATTTAGCATCGAGTAGTGTTGTACTAAATGCATGCATATTAAAATAATTGAAGCACTGCTGAGTATCTGATCTGAGGGACGACATTAATACAAAGGGTCAGTCTGAACAGCAACCCAGTAAAAGACACAATTCTATAGAATGGATAAACAAAACTGATAAGTCAAATCCTAAGAATGCCCCCGGGGGACCACTCTCTGTTGGTTTAAATACGAGCAAACATCTACCCACAAACATTGTCCCTTCACAACATTTATATTATTAAAAAATATATATTCAATATTTGATGCAAGCATACATTCATAAATATTTTTTATTTTACTCAAACAGTTAATTAAATTTTTCCCATTAATTTTACGTTCTCCAAATTTTTTTAAAGATAAAGAATGATAATTATTATATTTTATTAGATATTAATAGTACCCCGAGTATGAATTAACAAAAACAGGTGCTATATAGTTATTTATAATAGCTATACAAGGTGATCGACACTGGCCGAAAAAAATTATCACCAAATTCTAAACAAAAGAATCAGAATTAAGAAGAACTTAGGCCTTGTTTTTTCCGTGTATGTAAATATAGTAATCTTATAATAAGGTGTAATAAATAGAATAGAAAATATATATGTGAGTTACAATTACGTGATTAGATATAACCTGAAACATTCTTAATGGTCAAAATTGCAATGTCAAAATTAACCAATGAGAAGATTTCGCGCTAATATCAAACCATTTTGTTGCTTTATTTGCCACTCTACACACTTTAGAAACAATAAATGGTTTTAATATCGTTATGCATAGTACGTATGCGATATTTGTCATAATGTGCCGAATTGAGCAGAAAATAAAATTACTGTTTCTACATATGAATCTGTGAAAAATACTTTCGCAATAGAATTTGAATTTGTGAAGCGGCGAGGTGGTAGAAGCAGGGCCCCAAGCTGTATGGTTGGCCTCATCTGTTTTTAACTTCCTTACCAGTATTATTGGCATCTCTATATACAACATGTCTTTTATTGAACTCAAAATAATTAAATGTAAGGAATGGTACATTAAATGTAACACAACCACGCTTTCATTAATGGTCCAAGTCGGCTAGTTAAACTTTTCAATTTGTAATTATTATTTTAAAAAGTTTTGGAATCTTGCGTATTAAATTATTAGGTGATTGACCGCCCGATTTGAATTTGTAAACAAAGTACCTACGGTACAGCGTAATTTCAACCAAAAAGCACTACGCACATTGCAAGTAAACAAAAACAAATTCGAATTTGAACTTGAACCAATGCGATGACATCATAAAGTGAACTCATACTTGTTTATTGTAAATATTATAAAAACCGAAGATTTTCAAGCTGTCATAAATAAGTTATTTTAAGCACAATTAAAGATAGGTTGTATATAAACATATATATAAGCTCATTGGTGTGGCTTCTGTCAAACTCATCTGTTCTTGCTCCGTCCCGATCACTTGTCGGGCTTTCTAATATCGGTGGTGGCGGACAGGTTCGATATGCGGAGTAATTTAATTTTCCTTCATGGTTGTTGTAAATTTAGTAATGAATTCATATATTTTTTCCCACAATATAAATATACAATATAATAATAATAAATGAGTGTATTTTTAATGAGTTGTTGTATATTGTGTGGATCCATTGTAAGACAGATGCTGTGGTGTATCGACAATCAGTAATGTATCCTGAGGCCATCACGCCACTGACCGCTACCAACAATTATCAATAATATTAATTCCAATCACAATGCCAGGCCAAACACCGACCAATAGCACAGGTTATTAAGGACTACACTCCTGTATCATGTGAGGCCCGTATGCTAATATGGCGCAGAGTCCTCTGAGTGAGATCTTCTACTCGATACAACCAGCTGCACATGCTGAAATATGGACCGAGACCACTTATCAATTAAAAATATTTTAATAAATATATTAGACAAACCAAGAAAATCCGTTAAAGCGATGCGGCGCCGACTTTGTAGATATTATCTCACTAAAATTATATAGAATCAGTCATTCTATTTGCATAGGACAATTTAACGATTGCATCGCGCGTACGATTGTGTTTTAAGCCTTAATAACTAAACCGCTATATCCGTTTGCAGCATTCAATGCAACCTTCATCGGCTCTGGAATTCTTTAATTATTGTTTATTGACGTGTTTCACCTGATATTTAATAACTACGGCTACTTTCTATACATATATCATACATTGAATATATTATATTATAAAAAAATCGATTGAGCAGACAGTCAGTCTCAGTCACTTGAATCATACCACCCAAATAATGCTAAATTTGATTGTGTAATATTGATGACGCTTAAGCTCATGTAAAATCTACAATAAGGTGCTCAAGAGTGATTTAAAATCTAGCTGGTTCAATATTTATAAGAAAGTAAGTATAAGCTTTACAGCGTGTTTTTAATTGAAATTCAAATATTTTAAAGGCGTCCGTGTAATGCCAACACAAAACGGGACATATTATTTTTTCTTATAAAATTAATTATGAAAGTTCGAGAATCTTCTGATATTATTGAGTGAGTATATGCTGCAAGCATCGTATGGCAACACTGTTTACATGATATGCGTAGTTCGTTGACATGAAATAAAATATTTAATTATTTTTTTACTATTAAGAAATAGTAAGTTTGCCTGTTTTAAATTGTTTGTTCTGGCATAGTATAAAATATTTGCAATTAAAGACGTGTTGTTTATTTTTTAAGATATGAGATTATATACCTATATAGATTTACAATAAAAGAAATTAATAAATACATAATTACACATTTTGGGTGTTCTGTAAAAGACAAATATGACTGCAACTAACAATAACTCAAGCTGGAAAATGATTTCTTCTGAAAATATAATATTTGGAGGGTCTCATTTTTTTTACACATAACTACTCATTCTTCACAATCAAACATAAACTAATTTGTTTAACAGACTTTCTTTAAATATCTTCAAGGCGATGTAAATATAAATATAACCAACAGACTAGACTGTTTAAATAAATTTATTGTGGGAGGAAATGCATTAAACTTCTCTAGAGCATGTTTACAAACAAGGCGACGACTAATCAATAACACAAGATGATTCATACAAGAATTAAATATTAATTTATATTATATACTTCATTGTCCGTGTGTGCATTTTAAAGATCATATAAAAATGCATTAAAATAATCACGATGATCATCATCATTGTGATAATCATGATGATCCTGTGTGTAGTCTTGGTCTTGATAGTGCAATTACTTCCCACGTGTCGGACACACCAAAGTGTTCTTGGACCAATGCGTAAAGCTCTCTATAAATTATATTATTATAATAATATCGTTTTGTAATATTTCCCTTCTCTCACTAACAAAGATATCATTAAAATTGCACTGTGAATACGCCAAGGTTATTTATTATTGAATAACATACACTATGTATCATATAAGTGAAAACGTACCGAAAAAAACTATATTCTTATACACTTGTATTTATAAGATGGAATATGAACATTCAATATACGATTTTTTTCTTATTAAAAATAAACAAAATTTCAATGGACATATTTATATTATATTAATATTTGCCCATACTTTATATTTTAATATTTACATAAAAATTGTAGTGAACTGAGTAAAATATGGATCGTTAAACAATATAATTGTTTAGTCATACGTAGTTACAATAAAAATAATTGTAAATTGTGAAAAAATCATAATCATCATACATAATATTTCTTACAACTAATTACGAAACTTCATAAATTACATTTGACCATTTAATTTTTCTATCAACTCATTGTTTTACAATTTCTTAATAAAATATAAATTAGATATAATAATTTAATTGATGAATGTGAAATTAACCCAACAGAAATTTTCTTTTTTACTTGTGCTAACATAAGGATCATTATTTTTTATAAAAAATAAATGAATGTGCCTTGAGAAAGTAACTATTTTAAATCACATATTATTTCTATTTATTTTGCTTTCATATTTGGTCTTTTTGTTGATTTGAGGTTTTTTTTATTATTTTTATGTTGTAAGATTCTTTTTTATATTTAATAAACCATCGTAAGGCATTGGATTATTTGTAAAGTTACGGTGGTTAGTTTATGTATATGTAAATAAATAAATAAAACAATACCGACATAAAGGAAATATTCGATATACGGTATTTAAAATAAATATAATTAATTTTAAGAGATGTTATTCCATCGTTCATTGGAAATGTAAGATTACGTTTCTTTAAATTATAATTTATTTTATTAAATGCATTTTGCTCAAACCTGTGATGAATGAATGAATGCTTTGCAATTTAATAAAATCGTGGATACCTTTAAGATTAATTCCGGAACCTATATTTGATAACATTTTAACGCACTTGTTTTGAAAGAATCAACATTCGGTGAAATGTAAAAGCCGCGCCCGCTTCGACGCCCCCATGGATACTTTATTTATTTAATTGTTATGAAAAAGCTTATTCGAATAATATATATTTTAGCGATATTAAACAGCGATGTGGGAGTACATTATCGATCGGATGCAATAATGAGTGGTGTTTAAAGGTTTAGCCGCGTAGTCGTATAATGAGCATCGTCCAGCTCAGCGCCACCCGCACACAGCCTTTATACAGAATGTCCTTAAAATACAACCGATATTATAAAATTATTAAATATAACACAAGCTATAGCCTCCTAATCAGTGTTTGTATGGTGTGAAATTATTAATCCATTTTATTGCAGTAGAACACCATGTATAGTAATGTAGTGCTATTATCCAGCATTGCAAATCTAACCGCATTTAAGCAATACACGCACTAATCTTTAATTACCCAACATTAAACAGTATCTAATGGTTAAATAACGATTGTATATCGTAAATGAACAACTAAAATTGCTTATTTCTTTAAAAAAAATTGCATTCTTACATTTTAAAACGTCTGTATCGATAAACGGTACGATTTTTGCATGAGATGTTAAAATTAGAAATTAAATTATATAATTAAATATTAATCCAGGATATTAGAGTAAACCTGGATCGAGAAAATTGATCGGGATTTAATAAATATTATTCCTAGGCACAATAGCCTAATACCAAATCCATACTTTTTTTAAATAAAAAGACTGGTTTTGAAACGTATTATCTGTACTATTAAAATAAAAAAGTTACCTACATAGTTGCGAGGTTGTAAAAAATTGTAGAAGATAAAGTAAAATTTATCATTTATCGAAATTATAGTATTATAATCAATGTAATCGTTGGTATTTATATTTTTTTTGAATAATCATCGGAAATGTGTATGTTTATTGCAATTCGAGATTAATTAACATAAAAAAGTAGATTGTTTATTTTAAGTCAGCTTAGTAAACAGCTCAGAATATCGGAATGTTTCTCCAATAAATTAAATAAAATAATTTAAGACCTTGAAGAGAAAAACACAGCAGTTGTTACAAAAATAAGAATTTTCAAGAGAGACTAAAAACATCATTATCTTGGTATACAAATGTATTTGATTATTTATTTATTTGCATATAAAGAGCTTTTTTACAGAGAAGACAAAAATAATAATACATAAAAAGGACATACATTAAAATAAATAATAGTATTTTAAAAATGTATGTATAAATAAATAGAATGTAAATAAAATTTAGTTAAAATAAAGTAAGGTGTAGGAAGCAAACATTTATGTTACTTAATAAGGTCGCCCCTAAACAACCCCTGTAGGTGGCAGAATTGGTGGGAAAGAGTTCACCCAGGTGTGCAAATTCACTGCCAAGTTGTTGTAGCCTAATATTTAAATAAATTTTTACTTAAGCTTCAGATTCCAAGTATACCAAATTAAACTTGAAATTTGTGAGATGCAATATATATGATTATATTAAGGACATCAAGAGTGTTTTTAATACATATTGTATGGAAAGATTTTAACGAACATTCGACCAGGTGATAAAAACTTGCCGATAGTGTGACTGACCATGGCGATGGACAAATTCCCGTATTTAAAAATCCTTTTATGTAGAGAAACATGTGCAGAGAGACAAGCAGAGTTTGTGTTATATGGTGTGGTATTCAAGTGGCGACTTCTGATAAACAAAAAACAGATGTTGCTTCACTTGTGACTCTCTGAAATGCACTTTTGACATTCATAATATTACATTATACAGGCGAACCTCGACTTTCGCACATTCGACTTTCGCACAATTCGCTATTTCGCACATTTTTGAAAAATAGTTTTTTAATTATTTTTTTCCCGAAATAATGCAAAAAAGTTAATAATTTACCATTTAAAGCATTATTAATCTTAGATAATGCTCCAGGACACCCAAAATCTCTACAAAATTTATACCCAGAAATCAATGTAGTGTTTCTTCCTCCCAATACTACGTGTCTCATACAACCCATGGACCAAACGGTGATAGCTACGTTTAAACGATATTATATGCGGTCGATCATGAATCAGGCCATCAAGGCAACTGACATGGAAAGTGGGCCCACATTAATAGATTTCTGGAAAAATTATAACATATGGAATGCAGTAAATAATATTGGAGATGCATGGGCTGAAATAAAAGAGTCAACAATGAAAGGTTCGTGGAAGCAACTATGCCCACAGATGATGAGTGATTTTCAAAATTTTGATGATACCCCAGAAACCATAACTCTTGAAATAGTTCACCTGATGAATGAACTAAGCCTTGAAGTCAATAGCGAAGATGTTAATGATAATAAATAGAATCACATTCTGAACCATTGTCAAATGAATTTCTTATGGATCGTCACGAGAATGAAAATTCTAGTTCATACGTACAAAACGAAAGTGAGGAAGAAGAACCAGAAGAAATACCCAATACCTTAACATTAAAAAACTTGAACGAAGCTTTAACACATATTGAGAAATTTTTAAATATTATAGAAGAATGTGACCCAAATGGAGAACGCATATCTAAAGTGCGTAGGGAGATCCATAATAGCACTGCGTGTTACAGAACTCTCTATGAAGAAAAGAAAAAAAATAATAAAATACAAAAAACTCTTGATAATTTCGTTAAAAAAATATAATTTCAATTTAATATGTACTGAGTAATTTTTGACAAATAAAATTTTTGAAGTATTTACAATCTTTGGTGTTTTTTTTTCCCTCTACTTTCGAACATTTAACTTTCGCACACATTTTCAGGAACCAATTATGTGCGAAAGTCGAGGTTCGCCTGTACTTGGCAATCAACAAAATGGACATTAAAAACGAGGCCTAATATATTATGATTAATAAATAAAAATTATTCCTTGGTTAGCTGTAACATATATATTTTTAATTGTTTAGTTGGGATTCGAATGGAAAGTTAACAACTGCGTTTTCGCTGTTTGCAAATCGCCACCGTTTCGTGAAAATCCTGAGCATTTAAACTTTTAAATTTATAATCAAATAATATATCATTAATTAATATTAAAAATTTACATATGTATATGTATTCGAAAATGCCTTACTTATAAGAAAATCCACTAATTTAACGCGTCCTCTAGAATTTAGATTAACCCACTCGTTTTAATACAATATTTTATTATTTAATATAACAAAAGCTCTTATGAGCGTTTATATGGAAATAAATAATACTTTTGGAAGAAATTGTAATATGTAAATATACCAGCTGTAATTCAAATGAATGTTTTTTTAAAATAAATACAGATTTATTGACAAATTCATTTTTATTCAAATTTATTGGTACATAAATATAATTTTTTTTTTAAGAAGAACAGAGTCATTATATTGGTAAGTTAATATTTTAAAAATAAAAATGCCACTGTTTACCAAAGTATATTTGTCAATTTCATCAAGAAAAACATGTCATTCTTGATGCATGTTTATATTCCTATGGAATTTAATGTTTTAAAGACTGTATTTAAGGATTCACAAGATGTTTGATATGGAAAGAGCAAAACAAATAATATTAATGGAAATATAAGGATGTAAATAAACATTTTAAACTTCTAAATATAATCGAGGCGACCCCCAAGAAAAAGACCTTTTTTACATTTTATTAGTATCATTACGAAAACAGTATTTCACTGGGACTTCTTGGTGAAAGTTCTTGGCTTATAATTTGGCTATTATGATCATAAATAATCGAAAAGGTTGAATATTACCGTTTCTCACGAATAGTCGAAAATATCAAAGGGAATAATAAAAAAGTACTTATAAGGCCCTCCCCGAAGAGATCGAAAGTACAACGGGTGAAACTTATTCCGTTGAATACATTATTGGGTGAAATTTTATTGTCTGTGGGGGTTGGGAATATACCGAAAAGGGTGTATGTTTATTGAGTCGAAGGCTTTCCGTGATATACGAACAGAGCAAGAAGGGCGGAACAACTAACTTTTGCCGAAGCCGTAAATTGGAAAATTTCAAATAAGCGAAGGAAAATTACGTTGTCGTCGAAAGGGAGTTTTGCTGCGGACGTGTCGATATTTATTTGATTGCCATTGGGTCTCTACGGGACTTGAGTGTTTCAATACAATTCCTACAATACTTGATTGCTTTTAAATACAATCATAAATCAAATTGTTTTTTTTATTATTGACCAACAAAATTATGCTGATTAAACCAACAAATAAGTGACCTCAGTTATAAGTAGATCTCCAAACAATTACTATTTTAAGTTTAAAATCTTCTATCCAATATCTTTGTCGAATTAAATGTCTTTTAGAGTGAAATTGAAATGAAAATGTGTAAAAAGTCAAAAACCTGTATTATACAGATACATTAGCAGGCCATAAAACTGGATCTTTAAATATGACAAAACAAGCAGATGAGTTTGATAGAGACAACACTAATTGTCTCAATCAGATACGTCTACTTGGTACGTCATCTTGATATTTATACAACCAGTTGTACTGTGATATTAATTTATTTATGTACGCCCCGAAGAGCTTTTTATGAGAAGGTCTTTTTAAGATGATTTTTTAGACACAACAACGTGTTAATTGTCTGTCGGTGATCTTAACTATTACTAGTTACACAGGTCACCGACTTAATAATGAGTATTTACCTTACAATACAGGAAATTAGAGTAAACCTGGATCAAGATGATCGATCGGGATTTTATTAATATTATTCCCGATCTCCCAATAGTAATAACCGATCAAATCAATTTGGAAATTCTTGACTCGAGTGGGATTCGAACACATGACCACAGTATTAGTAGGGGATAAGTCGCGTGGCTACAAATACTTTGGTCATGGGTTCAAATACCGCTCAATTGAAAATGTTTTTTATTAATTTAATCGGTTATTATGACTAGGAGACCGCGAATAATGTTACTAAAATCCCGATCGATCGTGTAACTAGTAATAGTTAAGACCACCGACAGACAATTAACATGTTGTTGTGTCTAAAAAAATTATCTAAAAAAGACCCTCTCATAAAAAGCTCTTCGAGGCGTACATAAATAAATAAATATCATAGTACAACTGGATGTATAAATAACAAGATGACGTACCAAGTAGACGAATCTGAGTGAGACATTGAGGTGTTATCTCTATCAAAGCTTGCTTGCTTAGCTTGTTTTTTTATATTTAAAGATCCAGTTTTATGGCCTGCCAATATATCGGTATAATACAGGTTTTTGACTTTTTACACATTTTCATTTCAATTTCACTCTTAAAGACATTTAATTCGACAAAGATATTGGATAGAAGATTTTACACTTAAAATAGTAACAGTTTGGAGATCTACTTATATCTGAGGTCATTTATTTGTTGGTTTAATCAGCATTATTTTGTTGGTCATTTTGACAAATTCATACATTATTGATCTGCGACCAACTTCACGTCAATATCTTGTCGACTCTCTTGTCTGAAATTATTTGAATGCATGATTTATAATTTTCAGATGCGTGAATAATGTGAATTTGAAGTCTAAAATCTGTATTCAAAATTGAAATTTATTAAATCAGTTTATGTTTATATAAAAGGTTTCATTCACACTTGCGGTGCACGAATGTGGGAAACGAAGCGTCTGACTGGAATGTGAGTGCATTTTGTATAAAACTAGTAAACCTTCGCATTTTGGAAGGCTTTACAGTGAAATGGGTTTAGTATTCCCCTTTTGGAAAGAGCAATGTTGATATATTCAGGTTCGGTAGCGGGACTGGTTTCCGATTCTAAATTTACGGCTTGGGGGTATGTCGCTAGTACTACACCCGACCAACCCCTCACATCCTTCAGCTGCCAAACTACTATACCTCAACTTAATTTCAACCACCAAGGGTTGGGGATTTAAAAGGCTTCGGCGTGAATTTCGGACGGGTTTATGAAAATACAACCCACTCCCGTAAGAACTGAATCTTTCAAAAACATATTTTGTCGACACAAAGTTACTGAGCTCACGAAATGTACCGGTTGGAATTGGATTGATCGGGTATGGCAATTGACGGGATAGGTAATATCCAGGTAAGGGTTGCTAGTACGTGATTAAATAGGCAATACATATTCCTCTCAAGCAGTCAACACCACGAGGGGATGAAACTTGGACTAGAAGTACACGAGAGGGAAGGTCGAGTACCTGAACCCTGAAACCTGAAGCCATCACGGTTATCGATTACCAAAGCTATTCTCATGGAACAATGCTAATGTTATTCCAACCCGAAGGGAGTGATTGCAATCCTGAAATTTCAGCAAGTCAACTTCGAGTTATAACAATGTGACAATGAATTAAATATAATTGCTTTTCTGTAAATTGAATCTGAAGTTTTAGACCAAAAATATTACATTATGATATTTTATTCATTTATTTATTTTACGAGAGTTTTCTTTATACGCAACAATGTGTTAATTGTCTGTCGGTAATCTTAACTATTACTAGTTACACAGGTCACCGACTTAATAATCAGTATTTACCTTACAATACAGGAAATTAGAGTAAACCTGGATCAAGACGATCGATCGCAATTTTAATAACATTAGTCGTAATAACCGATCAAATCTATTAAAAAATTGACTTGAACGGCATTTCAACCCATGACCATAGTATTTGTAGCCACGCATCTTATCCCCTGAGCCATTACGCTGGTCTTTATCCCAAATATAGATTTTGGATATTTTAATAATGAGCTTTTCAATTTACTAATTAAATTTTTTAAAATCCACCTAATTCAAGAGAATCCCTTGAGCTACCGATTCAATTGTATTATAATCCCCATAAAAACCTCAGTTAGTGTGTATATTGTACATTGTTAAGGTGACACGTGCCTAGTTAAGTGATTAGTGGAAGGTTTCATAATAGAAAGGATACAGACCCACAATATAATTACAGAATTGAGACTAAAGACCCGTCTAAGAATTACACAATAGTCCTGATTTGTATTTACGATTTTTGCTACCTTTACCGTCTAATTGAAACAGTGACTAAAAGGAGCTCTATTCCAAAAAAGTGGTATTTATATACTGTGAATATGGTAGGTAATATATTCTAAAATAATATTTAGAAGAATTGTAATAATGTGAGAGATGAGAGGTCTTGGCTTGTGGCACCGTAAATTACGACCACGTCAAACTTCTCGGCGTTTATTACGCTTCATAAATTCAAACACGATACTTATTAACTTTACTTACTTTTACATTAAAATATATATATAATACACGATACTAAATACTGTTCAAAATAAGGATCATTTGTAATAAATCTTGAAGAGCACGTGCCTTTTAATCGTGGGAAAGAATATACAATTAAATAAGTACGTGAGGTCCGCAAGGAGAATTAACGAGGAATCAATAAATGAAAGCCTATTCGAGTATCCTCAGAAACGTAAATAGAGGAATTCTTTTTTATAAGACGTATATAAAAATAAACGGACGGTCAGTTTTATGGGTCCTTAATAGGATTAAGGGAACGGATAAGGACCGAACAATTACTAGCGCTGGCTCCATGAGAATTATTATATTGGAAAATAAATCTATTGCAGATTATTGGAGAAATAAAATATATATTTATAAAAATCAGACAACTTGATAAGCTCTTCTAATCTTTATTGAGAATCGTCATATTTTTTTTTGTTATTTTTTTGCTAGAAGAAAATTTATTAGCATGGAACCCTACCAAAAAAATAAATCTTTAGTATGAGCAAACTCAATTGTTTTCTTCTTTCTGCGTAGTGTGATTCAAGAATATCATTTGAATAGGATTTAACAATGAAAATTCTATAAATTTTAAAGAACAAATTCAATGTTACATATTTTACATTATAAGGGATTGACTTAAATCAGTGAGAATATTTCAAGGGGAAGTTTACAAAGCTATTGTAAAAAATATATGTTCTCTCTAAATTATCAATAAAAATTTCACGAAAGCAATGCTTTTTTATTTATATTATTAATGTATAAGGACAGCGGATTATTATTATTAGGGGAAAGCAATATGTCTGCAACTAACAGATGACCCAAAATGTGAAATTCATTTATTGCATTAATTTATTAATTAATTTTTGTAAAATTTCTCACTGATTGTCCACACTGTATACTTAAACATAATTATACAAAATATACTTATTGTTCCTTAATTTATTAATATAATACATGGGAATTTAACCGTCTCAAAATTACTTTATGGTTTATTCTAATCTACGGCTACGAATATGAAATACTTTTTCAATTCAATTGACAAATACATATTGAAATAAACATTAAGTTTATTTACAAAACAGACTCGCCTCTCACAAATTGTGAAGATTCTATTAATTTAATTGCTAATGAAATAGATTCTGCACA